>OMLI01073601.1:0-11957 GCA_900302605.1 Rondeletia loricata | reverse complement strand
TATTGAAGAGTTAAACCCTCACCAGCCTATCATAGTTCATATATTTCATTTAAAAATATGAACAGAAGAGTTAAAATCCTAACATTGACAAAAAACAAACGTGTGTGTGTGTGTATATGCCTGTTTGTTAGCACATAATATGTGCTATCATGATAGCTGATGTGTCTGTTTTAAATCAAAGTGTATTTTCTATAAAAGAGCTCATCAAAACACTTCTGGGCTGATTGGTCACTGATTTCTCCACCTACCTTATTACTGACAGGTGAAGTTTGACATGCCAGGGCACTTATGATTATATATATCTTATATTATGATTAGTACAATTATTTACTTCAAGATATGAGCATACTAAAGAAAGGCAGTAGAGGAGGATGGGAGTTTAGTTCTGGACCATGGTCTGGAGTATGGAGGTGTAGGGCTGGACCATGGACTACAGAGCTACTTATGTCCAATACAGTCCTAATGAGCCAGTCTTTTCAAAGAGGAAACAAGGAAGTGCTAAAGCAACAATCAAAACTGTACGAGAGGGGCGTGACTTTAGATCGTTTTTATGTACATCTCTACTGACATTTCTTATTACAGAGCAAGAAATCAATGTGTTGAAAAAAAGACATACTTAAGAGTGCTTTTGGGGTTGATTTCTGGAGCGTCCACAGGCCCAATAGGACTGTGTTGGAGAGCCACACCCAGGCAAGCAAGACTTAAGTCGCTCTATAGTGATGCAGCTGACAAGGTCTTAGTCAAAACTGATCAGTTTAATCAAAAAGATGGAAAGATATGGTCCAGATCAGAAACAGCCTGAGTTATGCTTAAAGTAGAGTTAAAACTCAGAGTGCTTCCCTGACACATAATGCACCTACATAGTAATGACTAAGTATATTAGGTTCATCTTCTGAGCACGTGGCTGTAACGTATAGGTTTCATCCTACTTGGGGTTTTGCGGTTCGTTCTTTCAATTGAATAATCTAGTGGTTAAAAATTGGGCAGTAGACATAATTCACTTCAGCTGCCACCTTGCATACAGGACTGACTCTCGTTTCAATACACTACTTCTGATTAGAAGAGCGGACTGCTGACTCTCGACTCTCATACCAAACATGTTACTGATGTGGCAGGAACACGGGAGTAGTGGCAAATGAAAATCACAGTGGTATGGAAAGTACATCTTTGCCATTGTCAAGTCCTCCGTTTTCACTCGTAGGATTAGCATGCTCCTTCCTTGCTATATATTGATGTAAAGAGAGAGCGAGCCAACTGCATTTTGGAAATGGAAGCCACAACAAAAAGAACTCAAGAAAAGACTTGCATGATATCCAGAGAAATGAAAGAGAAGGGCTTGCCAGTGAAAATGTGCCTTTGAACAATCCATCCATCAGCCTTCAAAGCTTAACTCCTCCACTTTAAAAGTTTGAATCTAACGGCATAATCATTAACACAGATAGCCATCTGCTACTATTGATTAATCACAATTCTTTTAGTATTTAATCTCAGCTGCTACAATATAAATCATGTTGTCATTTTTCTACCACGCTCACTTAGATTTAGTCCAGATTCATCATTGGAAACTGAAAATGCATATTGGAAAAACAAACAAACAATAAAGGCATATTCCTGATAAATCCCCCAAATCCCACTCTTCCAACACAAAAGACCCTGGAATAAAATCAAGTGCATAAAATATTTCAGCGTACAGGATCGAGGTCATTCAGTTTTCTTTATCCACCCACAATGCATTGTGCTATAACACTACAATGGCTTTATTCCGGTGTAGTAACCTGTGGAAAAGCAGTGCAAGTTCACAATGACAACGGACTTACAAGGGTGTAACAACACCATGCAAGACGCGATTTACTCACATCGTGTCGTTGTACCCTTGTAACTACATTATGCTTTGGGGAGATTATCATTAAAGGAATAATTCACAATATTTTCATGTAAAAGTTTTGCTACTCTCTACTGCCGACTGATATAACACAACAGTGATTCAACCTATAACCAGTTCATGAAAGCTTTTACATTCTGTTCTAAACACCCGGGAAAAATCCTCTGCTGCACAGGAAGTGATGCGTTTTATGTTTCTGGTTTGTTTGTAATTAACAGAAGAACTGGGTAGTTATCTATCCTCCAGTAATCATTCAAATAACAACTTATCAGACTATTCTTCACACCTTCTGATGGTTGCTAAAAAGGGAAACAGTCAAATTTTTTTGAGCAGTGTCAGAGGTAGAGCAGCAGTGACGCACACATGCAGTTAAATGTGCAACTTACATCTGTACACTGTTTTTCAACAGGTGGACTAAGGCCATTGTAATGTAAATTGTTACCAAATGAGCATCCAGCATTTTCTCTTTCCCTGCTGTCCTCACTGGTGTCGCTTTGACACTTTGGGACAGATGTGAAAACCATCTGGAGGCAGACATCTTTATGCACCCGGCCCCATTCTTCTGCATGGTTTTGAGCTTTATTGTTGTCACAATAACAAAACATTTCGATACTACTTCAGTACCGTTGAATCCAATACAGAATTTTATGAACATTCAATACTTTCACTAAATGTGTCCTGAAAGCTGAAATTCCATTTCCAAGACTGAGGTCGGCAAATTTGGCTTTTGTATTTGGTTTCACGGAGCCAAACGGGTCGCACCTTATTAAAACGACGGAACTTAGTATTGGTATTGAAGTCAAAAAATATATTTCTAATATACCGATTATTTATTGTTTTTCATCTTTGTGCTATATGCCTTTTTCTGCTGAAATAATGAATATTTGCAGCCTTATTTGCTTCTTCCAATAATCAATCAAGTAAAAAAAAAAAGAAATCAACATTTGGTGTTCACGATTTTGTGGGTTTATGCCTTCGACAGCGAGCTGAAAAGGTTGAGACCCGCCGGTCTAACCGAGAACAACAAGCGGGTCTGAACTCTCTACAGAAATTTGAATGACCCAGAGTGAAAAGTTTGCATGTTTGTTGTAAGACCACAGCCCTGTTTCCCCTCGGGGATCAATAAAGTACTCTCTAAGTACTCTCTGTACTGAAAGCAAACAAAATACAGAAAATGAGCAAAAAAACAACAACCAAAACAGCATGGATGAGGGTCGCTCATGGTGTTCGCCACTTCACCATGGCTTTACCTTCTTACCAACATCACAAGTTACCATAACTTCCTCTCAACGCAGTGCTTCAACGATAAACATTTGTACAATCTTTAGAAAAACAAAATTCACATTGAATGTGTTGAATCCGTCGTCTGGAAACAGTTCATTTCATGATGAATACCTCTCTGATAAGGTTTCTTTCTCTCGTTCTTCTTCTCTCTTTCTCTCTCTCTCTCTCCTCAGTAAAACCTCTTGTTCCTTTCCTGTCTCTTCTGGAAAACTACAGCGCCCACCACAGCACAGACTACGATTCCCAGCAGAGAACACAGCAGAAGCAGGAAGACCTTCCAGCCGGTGAGGGCCGTGCCGCGGAAGTTCCCGGTAGGATCGTCAATGTTGTCTGTGAAAGAGAAGGGAAAAAAGGCTAAGTTCGCCCATATCCGATACTAATATGAACTGATTCCAACACGTTTCGGTGTGCTGTTCACACTGATTTGAAATCATCATTGGACCCAGTGTGACGGCGTTGTAACCGACCTTTGGGAGACTTGAGGAGGCTGACGCTGGGCTCGATCTTGGTCCAGTCCAGGTTTTCCTCCTCGGCGGTATGTTCCACCATCAGCTGGTAGAGCTTCATGGAGATGATGTCGTGGTTGTCTGGGACACAATGCCATAAGAGTTAGGACTGCAACCATTCTGTTAATCACATGTTATATTAGAGACTTGGGTTTTTGTCAAAAGCCAAATTCAGCCGTAATAACACATTATAGCATCACATTATTACTTTGTAACGGGTGTAACGTATTTTGAATTGATGATGTAATAATAATAGTGACTAATAAAGTAATAACTTGTAAGATTAAGAGGAATGTAATAACTCACTGCATTATTAGTCAATATTTTTATTCAGTTAAATGTTACATTCCTTGTGATGTATGTTAATGTAATAATGTGATGTTAGTACATTACCCAGCAACGTATCACATCATGTTATATTACATTTTTGACCCATTTAAAAGGGACATTTTTATTACATTTATTACATATTACAATGTTATTACATTATAGGGCAGATAGAGTCCCTCTACCTTTTGAATTGTGGAGATTGCAGAAGTGAATATTGCTCATTTTCTTTTTAACTGTGCAGCTCTACTCTTTCCACCTACCAGACAGATCTCCGGTGGCTGCCGAGGCACCAAAGTAATACCCGGTGGGAAGACGAACTCCTCCGATGTCGATGCATTCCTTCCATTCATTCTTGTCCTCCACATCGATCATGACCTGCGTGAAGTGTGTAAATGATAAGGCAAAAAAACGTACGCATTCGAAATGGTGGTTCAGTTCATATGAAATTAAATACCAGCAATTTGTTCTTCTTATTTCAGATGCACCAGGAATCGTATCAAACCATTTCAAAATTCAAGACTTTTTCCAGTCCTTCATTTCTTGACTGGATTTGAAGATTTGGTTGGTGTTCAATATGATGTACGGTGACAGTGGCTGAGCAGTATGCATTTCAACAAGGCAATATAACACTATAGCTGGAGATTCTTCTTCACAATATGAAATATTACCATAAGTTAATTGAAAGTGGGTCTACACCAACAGAGAATTGTGTATTGATATGTTATTTAAAGTATTTCCCCCTACTTTTCATGAAATTCCCATACTTTAGCCGGGAACCTGCCCTCCCAAATAAAGGCATTTTATATTCAACTCACAGTTGTGTCTGGACTTTCTTAACACTAGAAGTATATATTTTTCCACCTTTTGATTTTCTATTCATTTCCTCCAAACCCTTGAGCGCCTGTGAAGTTGCGTTTGAAATCCTGATATGATCCAAGTGCAATTCTTCACCTATAAAAACTCATTTTCCAGACTTCCCAGGGCTGCGTGGGTTTGAACCCTGTGCATATATAAGGAGCTTGGTAACGTACAGTGAGTCTTCCTTTGGAGTAGCGGATGGCGAGGTACGTGTCGTGCTCTCTGTTCCGGATCTCGGCCGAGCAGCCTCCCAGCTCCGACGAGCGGCCATCTCTGCCGTGGTCGTAACCCACGGTGCCGTTGTTCACCATGGCCGAGATGTAGGGGAAGGAACGCTGGTGACAGAGAGACAGAATGAGAAAAAAAGACATAAAAAAGCACATTCTTACATAGAGATGGGGAAATGACTACAGGAAATAAATAAAAAACACAATGTACCATATAAAGCCCACACCATACATTTTTGGTCATATCAGTTCATGTTTTGAATACACAAAGGCTACGTTCACACTGTAAGCGTTCATGCTCAATCCCAAATTGCGGCTCTCATCAGATTTTTTGGATGACTGTTGGTATCTATTCTAAGACTCACATCCAATACAAATATGAACTGACAGCGATGTCAAAAAGACGTGTGTGTAACAACAACAAAAAAATGTTGCATCTGTTTTTGTACCTACGCTTCTCCAGCTTGTTTCCAACACACTTCGGTTGCGATATGCGTCTGAGTTTTAACTGAATTGAGGCGTCTCGCCAAATACCAAGTCAAGTGGTCTATTTGTCTTTCTTTCCATCGTTGTGTCTCGTCCTCCATGCTAACGCTGCTCAGCAAAGCGGACAAAATTATGACAACTGTCTAAGGTGAATGACATAAGATTGACTTATTATACAAAGTCGCATGTAGGTCGCATGCCTCGGAATCCGATTCTGTACCACATATCCATGCACTGTGAGAAAACAAGGTACAGAGTTGTACCTTTTGTCACTGGGGCTGTACCGTTTGGGCAAAAAGGTCTAATATCCTTTGAGATGTTTAACCATGTTTGAAAAGCAATCTGCATTTTTCAGGGAACCATCATGCTTAATAACGCACATGTGATTTTTTGTGGTGGAAACATGCTGGATTTACTGACAACATGCTGAACTAAAGTGGAGGGGGGAAAAAACACTAAATATCACAACTCAATCTACATCGAGGTAGCATGCAGACAAATAAATCCTGAGCAGCCACTCACGTCTGTCGCGTCATCATTAGAATAAGTGTCTATAAAAACGGCCAGCCCGTGGAAGAGGGCATTGTTGGAAAACACGGGCCCTGCGAAGAAACAAGCCAGTCAATCCCCTCAACCAACACACAGCACACTTACATCCATTCCATGGAGGTCATTGCGGAAGGTATCCAAAAACATAGCCAGGCCAACAAAATGATCTTGGTTTCCAAACACAGGGCCTAGGATGGAGGCAGAGATGGGGGCGAGACATGAGCAGACAACTCAAGACACTTTTCTGTGGTCAGCAGTGATGTGTGCGTGCTGAGATGTTAGACGCTAACATCTAGACATGGTGAGCAAAGCTTACTGATGAATGAGTGAATGTGATGTTGAGTGATCATTAGCTCCTTGCCCAGAGCACAACCGTTTTCACAGGCAGAGTAGGGCTGCACAACAGGGACAGATATATGATCATGTGAAAAGTAACAAAAGTGCCGTGGAATTCTTTGGATTTAAATTTCTCTGTAAACTGCCCCATTTCGCAAAGAGCACCTCTCGCCTCTACGTTGTTCAAGCAAAAGCAGCATTCCTTCTCTGTTACTTTACTACAATACAGCTCAATTGTGCTTTATTGTAGTAATGCCCTCCATAAAATAACAACTTCGATAGAATTTACATTTACTTAGCAATGGATGGCCATGGAGCAGGACAGTGGCGCCAACATGGCTGCCGGTGAAAACTGCCATAACCAAACTCATCAATCAGCGACTCTGGGAATAATCACTACCTGGATGCAGTCTGTCTTTCGTGTACCAGATGGCGATGCCGTCACCATGGAGATTCTTCTTTCCTGACCCGTGAACTTTGAACTGCACGTGCATCTCCCAGTCCTTCAGGTAACAAGGCTGCATGAGGAGAAACAATACATTTTAATTTGTACAGCACCTTTCAAAACATGGTTGCAAAAGCACTTTACAAAAAGGGGCACATGGGAGAAAAGGAAGCAGAAGTAGAGATTTCTTCCTTAAACGTAACGTCCTTTAAAAAGAGGTTTGGTTGCTACTGTTCATTTTTCACCACCCAAAAGTAGCGACAGGGAATTTCAAATACAGATGGGAAGACAGGACATTTCCATGTAGCAACTAGCGTGTGCTAACAATAATGCAATAACCCGTTTTATAACTGGTTTGCCCGTTATTCCTTCATCTTCTTCCACCATAATACACCATAGTGGTAATGAGCAGTGAAACTCAATTTTACAAGCTGATATTTGGTTGAAATAAATTCTCCTTGGTCAATCGGAAAACGTGTTAAGTCATGTTCTACGAGGTATGCATGTTTACTGATAAGCAAGACAAGACTGATAAGCGTACATGACATCCTCTCCCTTACAAATGACAGAAAGACAGAAGGAGAAAATATCAAGGCCAATGTGTGTCTGAGGCTGACAACCAGGCTGAGTGGACGTGGCTTTAGGATAACCAAGGCAGAACAAGTACACCCAAAGCTGAGTGGGCATAGCTTCAGATAGTCCAAATCTATTTTTATAGTGCTTCCTCACCACAGTATTCCAGATGGATCCCTGCTTGCTCCTCTCGTCAGGAGTGAGTCGGACGTAGGAGCTCGTGACCAACGTGCTTCCCCAGAAGTCCCACTGACTGGAAGGGCTGCTGCCGACACCTAGGACACAAACAGATGATACGGGAGACTGAGGAAAGGACTGAAGGACAAAATGACATAGTGTGTGGACCATATGTGGAGGAAAGAGAAGGACAAGTCAATTCATTCTTTCTCAGAAATGTCATTAAGTAACGTTAACACGTGAACACACAAGTAGCTTTTTTTGGGTGCATCTTCACTTTGTAGTTGACTAATGTAGGTTGTTCAGTTTTCAGTGCAGTAAGCCCCGTGCCGTTTCTCTTGTATGCAGAGAACATCACACCAAACTGCATTCAAAAAACCATTTAATCCATGTAATGTGGCCTCATCAGCCAACAAACACACCTTGCATAACGTGACTTAAGACATTTACTGAATCCATAGGTTCCAGTGGCAACTTCGGCTAAACATAATCCACCAAGCAACTGTTATTTATAAAAAATAATCTACTTAAATTCCCACAATCCTCTTCGACCTAAATGCAAATTTTGAGACACCAGCCTCCAATGCTAGGTTAGCTAACGAGCTAGCCGTCTTACCTTGGTAGGGTTTCATTAGCGAGTGCTCTCTCTTTAGATGTTCCGCATTTCCGTCCGTTATATCACAGCAGACTAAAGTAAACTGGAATATAAAAAAGACCAGTGTTGTGCTTAGAAATGCGGTAAAGTTTCTCATGTTGGTCAAACGGCCTCGGGAAGAAACTGTCATGACTAGTTTCTGTTCTTCCAAACTCTACAAAGCCAGCCGGTCCCACCTCTATTGTTGTCCGGAAAGAAACCGGATACGAGTCCCAACTCTTCCTTCCTACCCTTCCCTATAAGTGGGAAATATATATTTTCCTGCTGCGTATTTCTAAATTCATCCATATACACGTAAGGAAAGTGTAGCGTTACAATAAAGCAATTTGATGGTGAAACCTAAAATGACATTGCTCTGGGGGAACCATTAATATCTGCGCGTTTTTACTCGGACGGTTTTTATAGACGGTATAAACTATAAACTAAGCCAATCAGGCAGCACTTGTGTTTCAGTCCAAATCCACCAGATGGTAATAGAAGGCAAGGATACAAAACAAACGTAGCTACTGTAGTGGAGGGTGAATTCACCCAAACTCACTTCACCCACCTTTCTATTTGCAAGAATATAGTTTACCACCTTTTAGACTGGTATACATCTTTATGACATGAATTCATAGCATACAACCTAGTAAGTAGTGTCAAACGAATGCATGTTATGTGAGGATAGGGTCTTTTAATTGGAAAAAGCATAGTGCTTTTCAATAACAACTTATTCACTTATATGCACTCATACTGTATTTGGTAGGATTTACCTTTACATATTTGTTCCGTGGTACCAGAACAGTTGTAAGGCTACTAAGGCAGAGACCTTGCAGTCCTTATTTTTGGTTGCTTGCAATTTTTGGTGATCTAGGAATTGAAGCTTATTCTACTGTTGCACTCCATGTAGCTAAATGTCTAAAATGTAAAAGTTCTTGTATATTGGTGACTGTTAGCCTTACGATGATCACCGACTGGAGTTCACAGTTTACTTGAGTTAGATCCTGCTCCGGCGGTGGATCAAATAAAACAGTGTATTTAAACTTTATGATCCTGTGGTGCCGGTGAGAAGTTTCATCAGTCAAGCCAAGCCCCCTTCCTGCCTGACAAACTTCTGTGCAGTGTTCATATTGTGCTGTAAAGGGGGGGAAAAAAGACTCAACCACGCAGAAAATAGCCGTTTGTCAGGGAGGTGATAACTTTTCTTTTGCTGTCACTCTTGGTAACCATTCCAACCACTGACATGACAGGCCTCAATCAGTTACACCAGTTCCTATTCTATTCTTAAATACTCTAATCTGCTATTTGGAAAGCACAACATCCTTTCATGTGTGCTCTAAATTCGTGGTCGTACTGTCCAGGGCCACCGATCTGTCTACGTATTCCGCCACAGTGTGTAAAGATACCCTGGTGTGTCTGAGAAGCATCATAAGTAGATTATAAACAGGTTTTGCTGTGTGTGTGAGTGGTTATTATAGGCAGAGACAGGTATGATATGCACACATTCTGATGTTATTTAGTGAATGCTTTATCAAAAGTGTTGGAAGACTTTAAAAAACGGAACAGATTTTGGAAAGGCATCACACACGTAACAACAGATTTTTTTAATCGTAACTATGTTCACACTGGACGATTAGGCAAAGTCGGGTGATCACACACTCAACCACAATTAGAGGACCACAATGGAAATAAGCACTTGTGCTTTCTTGTGTTTTTATCCTCGGTGATATTTTGTTGTCTTCTATGTAATTATCACCAAATAAATCAAATCAAATCAAATCAAAACCACACACAACTGAGACTTTCCTGCCGACTCCTGGTACGGCACAACCTCTACTCTGCAACCTGACACCAATCACAACAGCCACCTCGCCTCACTGTAAGCTCGGCCCTCATTGGCGGTTGGTGGTCTGTGATCACAGGACTCGTTCAGGTCTTAGATATCTGTAAACTCTGCACACGATCAGATCAGATTGTGCCGACCATCGGTCCCGACCAAGCCTCAACTCTGGATTTTTCCTCCGATTGTTGGGACGGGCAAATCTGGTGTAAATCGACCCGCTAATCCTCTAGTGAAGTGGTTCTCAACCCCGTAGCCATGGAGGCTCAACAGTCTGCAGGTTTTCATTCCAACCAAACACTACAGCAGCTGATTTCAATGATCAGTTCCTCCGCTCTGGTTGAAGTTGTGTTAATCAGTGAAATCACCTGGTGTAGTCTTTGGTTGGAATGAAAACATGCAGACTCTTCCACGGCTCATTCCTGCCAACCCCTGGCATACATTTTAGCATGGCTGGCTCCAGTAGGAACAGAACCCCTAACCCTGGCAGTGTTAATGCCTTGCTCAACCCACTGTGCTACAAAGGGTGTCGTTCACACTGAAAGCTGTCCAGTGCCATCACAGCCAAGTGATATGGACCTCGCTCCATGTCGACAGCAGCTGCAGGGGCGGCGTGCTTTTCATTTACTTCATCCGCCCCCAAGTTTTGCCATAAGGTCTAGGGGATTCAAACTGGCAACCCTCTAGTCACGAGCTTGCTTGTCTAACTGTCAGACTACCGGCGTCCCCTGGTCTCCTCTCATGGACGACAACACAACACTCAGTCAGTCAGACAAAGTAGAATTTATCAGATTTAGTTGATACACATTGCATGTTTTGCAGCACCAGCAAACTGCCAGTCATGTGCGCACACAGTGAGACACATACACACATACAAAGAGGCACATACACACACACGTACATGTATGTACACAAAGAAATACCATATAGGTACCACTTTACATTACAGCTCGGTAATAACACAGTGGTACCGAAATATAAATAGACACACATGAAAGCACATGCACACACTCAAATTTACATACACACAGGCATGCACACACACACACACACACACATGAAACATGCATAATACTGCGCACACATGCAGACACACAAATGGATGTAAGATAAGATAAGATAAGATAAGATAAGATAAGATAAGATTGCACTTTATTGATCCCCTAGGGGAAATTCAGGTTTCACAGCAGCAACTGGCAGAACAATGCCAAGAAAATAGGGGAATATATTAAAATACAGTTAATGATAAAGTACAGGTAATAGGAGGTAATATAGATAAATACAAACTATACAAAACAAAAACTATAAAGTGATAGTGCCTAGTGTCTAAGTGATGTTGAACATTAGTCCTGTGCAATAAATGTCCTGTGCACGATTCAGTCGCATTGAACAGGCCGATGACCGCCGGCACAAAGGAACGCCTGCAGCGCTCCGTCCTGCAGCGCTCCGGCCTGCAGCGCTCCGTCCTGCAGCGCTCCGGCCTGCAGCGTGGAAGGATGAGCCTGTGGCTGAAGCTCCTCATCAGCCTCAGCTCATCATAGAGAGGGTGAGAGGGGTTCTCCAGGATGGCGCTGATCTTTCCCCTCATCCTCCTCTCTGCCACTGCTCCAGTTTGAGTCCTACAACAGAGCTGGCCTTCTTCACCAGCTTGTTCAGTCTGTTGGCATCCCCCGCCTTGATGCCGCCTCCCCAGCACACCACAGCAAAGAAGAGAGCACTGGCTACTACAGACTGGTAGAACATCTGCAGCAGCCTGTTACACACATTGAAGGACCTGAGCCTCCTCAGGAAGAACAGCCTGCTCTGTCCTTTCCTGTAGAGGGCCTCAGT
>OMLI01073573.1:0-14683 GCA_900302605.1 Rondeletia loricata | reverse complement strand
TAAACAAATTTGTGAACAAAATTTGAGAGAAATAGGCCTTTTGTGTACATAGAAAAAGTCTTAGATCTTTGATTTCAGCTCATGAAAAATTTGAGCAAAAACAAAAGTGTTGCGTTTATATTTTTGTTCAGTGTAGGAGAATGTTGTTTAATAAACAACTTTTGAATCACACAGCGCATCCGATGCAGAAAAGGAAAGGTTGTTTGCATTAGAACCAGGACACACAGTGTCATAGATGCGATGCAGCTTACACAGTTCCGCACTATAGGTTGTTATCAATAACGTCATATTCCAACGCTCGATTCCTAGCTGGGGGGCAAGCGAGCAGACAGCTGCCCTGTCACATAGCTATATAGTCATTTTAGAGCTTATAAGAGCATTTTTGACTTCTGATAGGTTAAATAGCTACTTTCGATACTTTTCTATACTTTTAAAATGCGTAATATTTTCGATACAAAAAATATGGTATCTCGATACTTCGATAGTATCGCTACTTTTGACAACCCTAGATGATAACCCAGGCAAATGCTCTAGTCCGCTCCAGAAAAGGGGCACAACAAGACGTGGCTTTTCAAAGAACTGGACTAGAACTGGTGTTGACTATCAATGTCTCAGATGCACCTGTAGCCTTGCATCTGGATATGGAATCAAACTCAAAGTACTGACTCCTGAATTTCTCCTCAGACTGTCCCCACCCCCCAGCATCCCATCCTGTCGTCTCCCAGCTGTCCACTGAGTCCCTGGTCCTGTCCTGGACGGGTCCCAGCTACGACGGAGGCACCGCTGTCTTGGGCTACGTGGTGGAGGTCAGGCAAGAGGGCGTCGGCAAGCCTGGGAACTGGACGGCGGTGACGAGCAGCTGTAAGAACACGTCCTATAAGGTCCGCTCAGGCCTGGAGCCCCTGGGGGAGTATCGCTTCCGTGTCAGGGCCTACAACTCCGCAGGTGTCAGTGAACCAAGCGAGGAGTCCGACTGTGTCAAGATGGACACGGCAAGTTAGTGATCTGTTGGATCTGCAAAAATGTTTGAAGGGATGGTTTGAGCCAGAGTCAGATTTTTCTGGTACTGTCATAAGAAATGTGTTTAATTTGTCACCACTCTGTATTGTCTGTGTGTATTTGAAGAAAAACAGAAAGAGGAGCCCCAGTCGTACATGACGGTGACCGTCGACACCACACATAAGGTCAAGGACCACTACAACGTGCATGAGAAGTTGGGAGTGTAAGCATGGATTCTGACTGTATTAAAAAATACATTACATAAGACCAATTTATGTGGGACACATTTAAGTCTTTGAAATTCTAATGCTCCCTTTTCTTTTGGTTAAAATGTCCAGTGGGAAGTTTGGCCAGGTTTTCCGGCTGTCCCACAAGGAGACAGGCCAGGAATGTGCAGGGAAGTTCTACCGAGCCCGGAGCTCCAAGGACAAGTTGGCGGCCCGCAGGGAGATTGAACTGATGAACTGTCTTCACCACCCCAAACTGGTCCAATGTCTGGCTGCCTACGACACGCGCTCGGAGATTGTCATGGTCCTGGAGTAGTGAGTATCTGAGAGGAGGAGTGAAAAGTCATTTGCTGTGGTGAAAAAGTACATTCTACTAAAGCAGTGCATTTGGTGATGGGGGGTTTCTGCTACTTTTATTCAAGATACAGACGGTACAAGTGATCAAAATATCTTCCACTAATTGCAATCCAGCACTTGTAGGGTCGGGTAGCCCTCGTTTCACATCAGTCACTTCTTGCTAATTCGTTTTTCTAGAAAAGGAACTTCCAGTATCCCAGACTCATCAGTACTCATCGTGTGTATCACAATATAGTAGGTAAACCAATTAACAAATAAACTAGGAAGCTACAATTCCTGGAGAAAGGCTACCTGTAAGCAACTTGAAAAGCACTAGGAGTGGTAGTAGTAGTAGTTAGGTGATACTAGTGGTTGCTAGGTGATACTAGTGGTTGTTAAGCTGTTACTAGGTGGTTGCTAGGTGATTATATAACTATAACATGCCCACAAACCTTACAGGACAAAGGTTTTTTAAAAAAATCATATTAGTCTATAAGATACATTTTCCTTTTAGTTTCAACCTTTATAGATTTTAGAAACCAAGTAACAAAGTAATCACACTACATGACTGCACTGGGGTAATCTCATGGATTACATTACAGATTACAATTTGTACTAGATAATCACTAATCAGTAACAAAGACCACAAAGTAACATTTCCAAAATGCTGATGGACATAGTCAAGTGGAACTGTCTTGTCAACTGACTTGATAAATACAGCTAGCCAGAGCCAGAGCTACATAGTTAAAGGTTGTTTTTGAACCATAGACCTGTATGGTGTGTCTGTCTGTCCAGCATCGCCGGTGGCGAGCTCTTTGAACGCATCGTGGATGACAACTTTGAGCACACGGAGCCCACCAGTGCCCGCTACATGCAGCAGATCCTGGAGGGCATGCAGTACGTTCACAAGCAGAACATCGTCCACCTGGACCTCAAGCCAGAGAACATCGTCTGCGTGGACACCACTGGTACACGGATCAAGATCATTGACTTTGGCTTGGCTAGTAAACTGGGTGAGTGTGCTGTGTTTGTGTTTGGCTGGAGCAGAGCTGTGTTTATTTTACTAGAGGTAGTCTCATAATGAACTCACTGGGATCATGTCCTTATTTGGTAAATATGATTATTGAAGCAAAATTAACAAGATGAAAGAGACTATTTTGAGAGGGAAATGCTCTTAGTTTAAAGCAGATTTTTCGAAATGCCTTTTGCAACTACTTTTAACCACGCACGAGGGACACTGGATGATATATCCCATGTGTATTCTAGTGAAAGTAAGAGAAGAGGAAAAGCCAAGGCTCCTTTTAAGGCAAACAAGAAGCCTCATGCATGCAGCTTCTAGAGTGAAATGATTGTTGTATGGTACACGCAAGTCATGACAACAACTATATACAAAAATCTGTATTTACATTTATTATCACTATATAATCAAATACAATACAAAACAATTATGGTGATGTATTTAGTATCTATGTATGTTTACTTCAGAGTCTGGTAAACCTCTGATGGTGATGCATGGGACTCCGGAGTTTGTGGCCCCTGAGGTGATTAGCTACGAGCCTGTGGGTCTGGAGACTGACATGTGGAGCATTGGAGTCATCTGCTTCGTCTTGTAAGTCAAACCGCAACTGTAATGGCTTGAAGTGTAGCTATACTAGTAACTCTTACTTGTACGGTCATTGCACATTTTAAATGCACACCAACCAAATGTAACTATATTTATATTCTGATTAGAAATACTGGTGAAAAATTAGAGGATTACTTGTGGGAATACTGTAAAAGTGAAAGCAAGGCTATTTAAATAGTGGCAGGTGTTCTACAGCTTTATCAAATGTAGCATGGAAGAAAATGTGTGTTTGTATGCAAACCTGAAATAATTGATGAATAATTTTTATTTAGGAAATAAATAATTGTGTGAATTTTGTAATGTTTCACGTTTTGTTAATCTGTACCTTTTTACACCTCAAATACAGGCAAAGTAACAAAGTAATCAGAATACATTACTGAGTTTGGGCTGTCCCTTGGATTACTTTACCAATTAGCCTACAATTTTGATGATGTAACTGTAATATAATGCATTTTCCAAAGTTACCTACCCAACCCTGCTCAAAGGTATATTTTCTCTCACTGACTCTAAAAGTACACGTTTGACGCCATCTGCTGTTACTGCCTTGCCATTACTAAGGAATGTCATTTTCATTGATTGTTTTCATAATGTGGGCGTTGTGAAGCCCTTTGACACTGTAGCTGTGATTA
Organism: Rondeletia loricata; assembly: GCA_900302605.1. NCBI lineage: Eukaryota > Metazoa > Chordata > Actinopteri > Beryciformes > Rondeletiidae > Rondeletia > Rondeletia loricata. The sequence goes on along the minus strand of OMLI01073573.1, from coordinate 10,868 downwards.
AGGGCTATACAAATAAAGTTGACTTGAATTCAAACCACCACTTGCCCACACGTCTTTTAGCACTGCATAGTTGTATTTACTGCTGCCACCATCTTGGCAACTATTTTTATGTTAAAGGACCAAAAAGGAAATAACAGATGAGTACGTTCAGCATTTCTGGGGCTTTTCTGGACACACAGCTGCCTATCATTTCTAAATGCTAAATGTTTCCTGCTTCTGTCTGTCTGTTTTTGTGTCCCAGGCTCAGTGGGGAGTCACCCTTCCAGGGGAACAGTGATGCAGAGACCCTGGCTCTAGTGACCGCTGCCCACTACGAGTTTGACCAAGAGAGTTTTGAAGATATCTCAGATCAAGCTAAGGAGTTCATCAGCTCTCTGCTTAAGAAAGACCGGAGGTTGGTCTGCTGTTTAAATGATGTATGGCTCATATCTATTTTATTTTTTTTAAATCAGGACACTGGTGTTTGGGGAATTTTAACAAACCATTTATCAAGCTTTGAGTGTAAATAAGGGCGAGGCAGGGTCTTATTTATGCTGGACAGCAGATGATTCATGGGTTTGCATCCCAGTGTACGTGTGAGGTTGGGATGATGGCTTGTTTCAGAAGTACAACTGTAGCACTCGGGCACTGCATGAGGAACACGTGAGAGACTTTGTTTCGTACCGTCCTGTTATTTGAAACATTTTCTCCATCCTATCCGCTTGCGCTGTAGATGCAGGCTGTCATGTGACGAGGCCCTGGCCCACCCCTGGATGGCCTCCTTCACCCCTCTGAACCGCAGGCCCACCAAGTCCCTCAAAAAGGAGAAGATGAGACGCTTCCTGGCCAAGCGCAAGTGGAAGGTAAAGCACACAGGCAACTGACACCAACACAACTTTCTCTCTGTCGACATGAAGTTTGGTAGTTTGTAGTTGTTGGGTAAAAATGCCTGGGCTACAATGTGTTTACCTCATTACCTTGGGGGGCAGGAAATAAGGTCATATGGATCCTGGTATTAGATTTTAGTGTTGGCGAAATTCTCCAATACCCTATTTTAGCCCAGTATTGGACAGATATACAATATTCTTATTAGTGCATCCCGTCTACGACCTTCAAATTCACTGTCCTTTATAGACCTGAAACTTGGTTACGAGTGTAGTTTTTCATACTGTGGTATTTGTCCTTTAAACGTATAGAAAACTGGCAAGGCTGTTCTGGCCATACGGCGGATGGCTAACCTCTCTAACAGACCGGACTCTCCTGGCAGTTCCTCAGAGGGTAAAACATACACACGCACGCACACACAATGGCCTCCTAGATCCTAGAGGTACATATGGCAGACTCATCGTTTCAGATTGTCACTTCAAGTGTCCCCTTTTGTGATCATCCCTCTCATCCAGAGCCGGGCTGGAGCCAAGAGGCAGAGGAGGCTATCCAGTCCCTGGACAAGCAGCTTCAGAGTGAGCCTCGCTTCCAGCAGGCCCTGAAGGACACTACCCTACCTGAAGGAGCCACTGCCCAGCTAACATGCCTTATCCACGGTAGGATGCCAGAGTGTAAACTGTGATGCGCCCTATTAAACATTGTCCTGCTATGCCACATTCTACATGGTGAAAAGTAAGGAAGAGTGAGACTTAAATGATTGGCTCCAAATTTTTCATATGGATTGGATAAAATGGCATCATAGCCCAGGTCTGGGCTTCAGAGGCACCTTGTGATAACAGCGTCCTCTTGCATGTATTCCTTTTAAGACGGTGTAAGTTGGAGCTGAGTTTGATCTGACATATCTAAGTTGCCACACAGCTTATTAGCTTGAAGAGAAAAGCAGCTGTTACAATACTGTCTAATAGACACATCCTTTATCATAAAAGAACTCAATAGGTTTAAAGAATATTGAACACCTAGCTGATCTTAATACTGCAGACTATCTTGATAATACAAACCATTTGGACAAGTAAGGTTGGCATAATTGATGGTCTATTTTATCTTCTTGCTATATGTAGCCATATCTTATTGTCTCAATCCTAGGCTACCCAGAGCCGGAGGTGCAGTGGCTTCAGAATGAGGAGCTGCTGGTGGAGTCGTCCAGAGTGACCATGGAGCAACATGACGATGGACTCTGTTCTCTGGCTCTGGCTGACCTGGGACCTTCTGACTCTGGGGTTTACATGTGCAGGGCCACCAACAAGCTGGGGGAAGCACAGTGTTCTGCCAAACTGACAGTGGCGATGTAAGGGAAAGTGACTGAGGAAAACCAGTGGGGGTGAAGATATTGGTTGTACCTCAACAACTTTAAATGGTTTCCTTCATTAGGAGACTCTCTACACTGTTTTAATGGAATTTAAGGCTTTGACAATGACATGAGTTGTCAGATGGACAATCATTCACTGCCACACAAATGGCCACTTTCACTTTATTTCAAGGCAAATAGACGTGCTGTGGTCTTCTCCAGTCCAAAGGATGATAAGGTTTGGACACATTCACTCACAACCCTGATTCACAAGTGTTCTTTAGTGTGTGGTAAACATATGTTCAGTTACAAATGCACACGAAGTTCCTTTTCACTGTTCACTACACCAGTTGCGTGAAAATTCTATATTTTGTGTATTATGGCTTGAATGTTTTGAAAGCATAATATTAAAATTAAATGCTGAATTTTACACAAAAACAATACCCTTGTTTTCTAGAAATGACGTTATACCCTGTACATATTGTTTTAAAATAGGTCTTGTAATGCCTATCATTTTTCAAATGTATTTTGTCAAATAACTCAAGCAGATAAAGTTCGACAGAGACCTGCAATTTCGGATCCATAGGAGACATAAGGGCTGCCATAAATCTGTGCTGCTATTTTAGATTTTTTTGAAAGGAAAATCTTAGACTTCCAATGAACTTCAAGACCAAATGACACCAGATTCGGTACATGAATTTAACGCACATGCCATAAAGTAGTTTGCAAAAAGCAGATTTCGCTCATAAGTTGAAAATATGTTTTCTTGTCCAATGTTCTGTCAATTTATCTTTGAAGGTAAGGCAGTCAACATGCAATTTACTCTAACCAAAATCTCACCATTATGACTACATTTTCCAGTCCTTGCTAGTTTCATTGCAGTTTACTTTCACATAGACATGAATGGTGTAATATTCAGGTGAGCTGAAGTGGAGAGGGCTAATAATGTGACAATTGGCTCTGACCTATTAAATACATGGTGGTCAATGCATTTCAAAGACTTGCATAGTATCTTTTACTTATTTTTCAATATTACATTTATAGTTAATATTTGTAAAGGTATATTATGCTAAAAATCTAAATCAATGCTCATTTACGTGTGCACTACTTTGGCCTACTTGCCAAGTTGGCTAACTTGCTGAGCTATGGAGCTTTTCATACTCCACCCATAAGATACCACTGTATTTACTCCATTATATAATGTCCATTCTTATTCTTCATTAGTCAATGCATTGATCGTTTCAGTTTTACAACTTGGAACTTTCCTCAAATCACACTGAATATTTGTTTATCCTCAACTTGACAGAACTACATTGGAACTATTATAAAGGATCATAATATACTGCACATTGGAGTACAAATTATCTTTTACAAAGTGTACTTTGTCTAGTTATTTAAGATCTCTTGTATTTTGAAGGCCATTAGGTAATGACAGTCTAAATTAAAGTTAGAATATTCTCCAAAACCCAGAAACCACAAAGTAAGTCACATCATTTAATTCCATAATTCAACAGGGGCAATCATACAATCTTTTCAATATGGTAACTCACCATTCCCTAACCATTAGTTCCTTTTCTAAGCTAGATTTATACTCTATTCAGCCTGTCCTACAGGAGAAACTTGTAAAGTGTCATCAGTTGACAAAGTGCAACCTTTTGCTTGCAATGTTTGGACTTAGAGAAAATGTTGGTCTTCAAATGATCTAGTATTGTTGGATGCTGTGCATTCAGTTTAAACAACAGTATCCATATAAAAGCATGTCAATCATGGGACAGAATCTTTTGATTAAATTAGAACTGCAATTCTTCGCCAGCAAATCACCAACTCATTCTGTGTTGGGGGTAATTTTTGCAGTGCTCCTCTTCATCTTTCCACATCCATCTTTCATAAAGCGTTGTGAAATAAAACTACAATTTAAAAACCTGTGAAAAGTCAATCAGGCACTGAGTCTTGGTCAAACAGGTGAGGGGCATCGTTGGGTTTGCTGCAGTGGCACAGTGACCATTCTCACACTTCTTTCTAAGGCAAACTTTCCCAATGTGGTTCAGACATTTTTGCGCACATGTCTCTGGGCCTAACAACCGGTGTGTGTGTCCTAGTATGGTTCAGGATGGCAGGTTGGCTTCTTGTCTCTGTAGAATTCTCTTCTGGAGAAGATCCCAAGCCTTTAGTACCTTCAATATGAAAGACAAAGCAAAAATATACAGTCTGTTTTCGTATTAATAGAAACAAATGCTCTCCAGTTAATGCAGATCTGTGGACCCCACCGTGATGGAATTGTGTGTGTGTCTGACCTGTTTCTGAGTGACCTCTGGCTCCCACAGTGTGCTGAGCACTACGTTGGCGTGCTCTAACTGCCTAGCGTTGGACCACTGGCTCTGCAGCCTCTGCAGGGCATCTTCTGTGGTCACACCGTCCCGCTCCGTTATCCTCAACACTGCCTAGGAGGGGGAGGAGTCGGAGGCGAGATAGATGGTTAATGAGAGGAGTGTTAATCGATTGTCTTTTCTTTTGACTTTTGCAATACAATTAAAGAAAAAAAAAGTTGTTGCATTAAAAGGGGCAGTTTGACTCTCGTGTCTGTTACTTTTCATCACCAGGTGGTGAAGAATGTGGTGGCCAAGTTGCTGTAATGACATCAGTTAATTGAGAAACAGAAACCAAACCTAGCTTGTGTCAGTGAGAAATACTGATGCAACTTTTCAAGCCAAATTGCCACATACAAAGATTCACAATGTCAAGATTTTGAACCCTCTGTGAAGGCCTTTTTATATTCTGAGGTGGGATATGTGAGGCAGTCATCAGCATTTATTAGATATTTTCCTCATAAAGTCACTCAAAGTATGGTGACTGCATGCCCACCCCCATAAAGGGCCCCAGATACAGACACCTTACCTCTTCCTCAGGGATGATTGTGACCCAGACCTCGTGGACCATGTCTGTCCAGCCCGCCTCCAGGAGAACTGCTGCGTCCACCACACATACCCGTTTACCTGACGAGGACAAAGTGTCATGAGCGGTGGGAAGTCTCTTCTATGCTAGTATAAAAAAGCATGAATCCTCTTTCTGTTTTCTCTATCACATTCTCAGTAAGGAGTTAGTAGTGCAGAGGATAGAGAGAGAGTACAAAGGTCTTGTGTCAGTGGTCTTCTGTATAGGCCCAATGATTCCTCCAGATTCATTTAGCAGTGGTGGGCCACCACCACAGAAAAAAAATGCCATCATCCCCATAGAAAATGTCAAATAAATATTGTAACTTAAGCCAATTTCCCCACAAATCGCTAACAAGTTTGGGACAAAATAGAAAGGGCACATAACATTTTATTGTGTATCAACATAAGACATTTTTTTGTGCTGCACAAGAAACAAAACAGACTATAACCAAAATCACCACCAACACCACATCTACAAAGAAATTCTAGGGGAAAACACTGCCTGGCTGATTACCAGCCTGTTTACCAGTGTACAGTTCTATAGCACTGAGGTGAAAACATGTCCATACAGAAAAATACCTTCCTCTCTGGCTTGCAGAATTCTCTTGTTGACCAGAAGCGCAATCTCAGGCCACACAATGTCTGTTAGGGCTTTTAACCTTTCCTGTATCAAAAACAGCAACCTCAGTAAACTGCCAATATATTCTGACATTTGCAATGTCATAATGAGCCGAAACATTATTCATACTGGCCATTTTACCTTGTTTCCAAAAACTTTCCTTCCTAATGCACGCCTGTTGATGGTTTTATCTTCATTCAGAAGATCTACAAATGAACAAAAAACAAAAAACAAAAACGCATCATTGCATTGAAACGCATCAGATATAATAGCCTGAGACAACATGAAAATCAAGGTAACAGTAAACATGTTGTCCCCCATGCATGATGCAATCATTGTTTGGGCTAATAATGTATTTTTTTAAACTCCAGAACACTGCCAAAATGTGTCATCCCTCCACAATGTTGACGTTTAATTATATCACCCCCATTATGCCAATCAGTGTAATTTTGTAAAAGCTGGAACACAATGCGAAGATGCATCATCCCTCCAAGTTTCGTCAAAATCAGACCGGTGGTGTCCGAGATATCGCCTGAGATATCACAGACAGACAGACGCACACAGCCCGAATCATGATATGATTATAATATTATATAATATATATATAATATAATAGATTATAATATTGCCTGGTAGCAATATGTTTCCTCACCTGACCCAAACTCCTCCAGCACCCGGTGGTAGGCTGCTGTACCCGGCTGGTATGTCTCGTGGCCCAGCTTGTCACTGTCGATGCGGACCGCACCCAGGGCCTCCAGCCGCCTGGCGATGGAGCTCTTTCCACTGCCGCTGCCCCCCGTCAGGCCAATCACATATGGAAGGGGAGGGAGATGGGACGTGTCCTAGCTCAGGGGAAAATGGAGATAAGCCAGAGGGGTGTAGAAGGGAGCAGGTTATGATAAAATAAAAATAAAGACATCAGAGATGGGATTCTTTGGAGTGGATCGTCATGACAGATATAAGACAGATATATTGGCTAAGAGCAAAATTTGGACCTGTCCAATTGTCATGACTGAATCTTGGTGATGTGCCTGCAGCTGACAATCCACTGACTCATGGCTGTGATCACAACAACTACTCTAGCTTTAGGTAAGTAGAAAAGTATACAGATTGAATTTATTTGACAATTTCATATTTAAGAATATCAACAGACAAAATGGCACTAAACATGAAAACATCAAGATGACACAGAAAAGCCCTGAAACTTAATTCCATTGTAATCCTTTAACAAAAGGAGGTGGGGATAGGCCTAGATAATACATCTGCAATAGCAAGAATGGCAAACAGCTTCTGGGGCAAGTCACTGATGATACTCTCTGTCACCCATGACAAACTAGGGCACCTGTAAGACAACTGATCTCAATTTACCCCATTCCAGTTACGTCATGTTCTCTTCCCAGTCAGATTTACTCCACTCCAGTCAACTCATGTTTACTTCACAGTCAGATTTGTCATAGTGAGACTGTATCTGTCCATCCCTTGCCATAATTTCTTGTTACCAGGAAACATTTAAATCTTACAGGTTCTCTGGTATCTAACAAAACAATCTTAACTATATTAATCCTTCACCCCTAAATGTCTGCAAGCTCCAGTGTGGGGAAAACAGAACCCACTTGAAAATTGGCCTTTTCAACATCAAATCACCATCACCTAATATTTGTCTCATTAATGAACTGATTTCTCCGCTCACAGGACGCAGAACTCCTGTCATTCCATGTGTTCAAATAAAATAAAATAAAAAATAATAGTGACAGTTGGGGGCAGAGCCTTCTCCTATAGGGCCCCCTCTCCCTCTGAAACAAGATCCTCGCCCTTGTCAGGGAATCAGACACTATCTCAAGACCCATTTATTCAGCACAACTTACAACCTACATCTACTCACAGCTGGAGATTGTCTTCTCTTACATCTCCTGCGGACTACCCAGGTATTGCCCAGTACTCCTACAAATGCATGTAGGCATAGGTACTCATTGATACGTGCACCCTCTTTCTCCCTCTCCCTCTCTCTCATGTTCACGCACAGGCCCTGTTTATAATAACAGAATATTATTTTATTTGTGAAAACAATGTTTTGAACAATGAACAACCTAAAGGCAACGAGTCTGTGTTACCTTATTTGACAGAAATCTATGCATTTTCTTGTTATTTCTGACCATTTGATAAACATAAATGTCTATTATGCTTGAGTAAATGAAACCCCAATTAACAAAACTGGGGTTGATGGAGTGAGGGTGAGGTGGGCAAAGATAATTCATAAGCCTAACGTTACTCATGATATTTATAAAACAAGCTGAATTTCATTCATGCGCGCCTGATGAGACTACGAGCGTTATCAGGTGCTGCCACTGATACCTCTATCAATATCCTTCATTGGAATCCCTTATCAAATGTAAACAATCTTGAAGGCCTTACTTTGGGGGTGGTGAGGAGGGTGCCCAGCAGACGAGAGCGGAGGCTGGAGGAGCTGATCTTCTCCTCCTCTGTCTCGGCATGGTGGGCATCCTTCAGCAACTGGATCTCGTGGAGGACCAGACCTGGAAGACCCTGGCTCAAGGAAAAGAGAACACAAGATATCAGATATGTAATAACGTGCTTAGGATCAGCTCTGTTTGAATAGCTTATGTTGAAGGACTCGTATCCCTCGTATTTACAGAGCAGATACGTTGTAGATAATTCTGTGTAGTGTGATTGTAATCTGTGAAGAGCAGAAAAAATGCTTGTATTCTTTGTTTCCTCCTGATTTGTTTTCAGGCAGAACGGTACAGGGCACAGAGCACCCTCTGTTCTTAACCTGATTATGCTGTTTCATGTGTAACCTTTAGATTATAACCTGCTGTTTTGGCTGGCATGTGCCACCTTGTGTATTTGGGAAGACGTTTAAGTTACAGTTTCCCCAAAATTCACATGTGGCACATGCCAGTCAATATGGTTGATCAAATGCATGAATAAACACTTAGAGGCTCTCTACTGAGCTAAGCTGCCTATTGGTCGAGCGTGTCTGGAAGTTACACATGGCCAAAGTAACGAAACAGCATAGATCAGGTTAAGAACAGGGTGGAGGTTTTGCTTAACCAACATGTGGCAGCTGCTTTGTTTTCTTGATCCCTCGTATTTGCAGAGCAGATAAGTTGTAGTTCTGTGTAGTATGATTGTCATCTGTGAAGAGCAGAAAACATAAATTGCGAAAGAACTATAAATCGGATTGGTTATAAAAAATACAAGTGCACGATTCCCGAATATGCGGAACATTTTAAAGTTTGAATGGTGTTAATAGCATAAACGGTTCAAAAGTTATAACGTATCAAAGTTTTGGCGGAAGAATAAATAATAAAGATATAAAGAAGTAAATAAGAGTGTATAAGTGTGACTTGCTAAAGCAAGCACACTAATAATACACATGATCAGAAAAAAAAAGCTATAGCAAATGGCAAACCACTAACTAACAGAACAGAAACATGGACACATACATAACCCCAGTTCAACGTTTTCACCAGGTGGGGCTGAAAACAAAACGGACTATAATAGAAAATGTTTAACACCAATAAAATATTAAACCATATTACATATTAGATGAAAACAGAAATAACTGCTCTACCTCCTCTGGAAACTGAAAAATATGCTCAAAGCAACAGTAAAGCGCTTCAAAGATTTCTTCCTTTCCAGTAGTGAGTAACTTCTACACAGCTCACTGGGACTAGACACTGTTTAACTAGAACAAACAGGCATGACTTCCCTGATCCTCTCTTGAAGGTCAAACTGACATTTCCAAGAAATATCAATGGTCTTATTCCTAAAGAATCACTCAATCACACTGGTTTTGTTACCGTTCGCATTTATGTGGAAAAGCTGATGTTTAGGGGTATTTTCACAATTGGTCAATTTCTGCTGTTCAACTGAACTCAAGTTCAAGTGAAGCGATAGGGTGTCAGTCTACAGACCTTCATTAGGGCATTTGTACTTTAGGGCAGTTGACCAAAACATAGTTTTTTTCCACATAATGATGTAGCAGGAAGACCAGTGTATTCAAAATAGATTGACTACAGGAACTAGCTTGCTTGCTGATGTGTGTATCCACTGAAGCCTAATAGTCTAAATGCTATACGTGTAAAACTGTTTTTTTTTGTAATGCAAACAACACAACTGAGTCAATGTCAGCACTTTTATTCCTAGATGGATTATTTTCTTTAAAGCTGGGGTAGGCAAAACATGTTTTAGAAACATTTTGGCCTATGGCAAAATACCTATATTACACAATAACTGTCCTTTTCCTGACTTACATTCTCAATGCGCCTCTTGTTGACAGCCTCGCCTCCCTTCTTGGTCTCCTCGCTAACCACAATGCACTGCAGCTGGGAGTCAACCACAGAGGATCCAAAGGGGTCGTCAAGGGGCACGATCTCCACGCGCAGCGAGGGCTTGACGTCCTGCAGGAACTCCTGTAGTCTCTGCACCCGCAGGGAGTAGGGCTCGATCAGCTCCTTCAGGACCTTTTCTGAGGCCAGGAGGGAGAAGAGGTCAGGGGCACTGGCTTTCATCTGTCATTTCACATATCATTTCACACTATGACACTTTTAAGCCTCAGAAATGTTGGTTCTCCAATGCTCATAATTTTAAAGAACTTCCTCATGGTACACTTGAACAATGTACAACTGGCTACTTACTGCACTTCCCTCTCCAGCTACATAATGCATGCCATGTTACTTGAATGCACACACCTAAATACTAACACTGAAGGTTAACTTTATATATGTATAGTCTAGTAAGTCTACTGTCCATGTTATGTCTTGTCCCTTTCCACTGTATGTGGGGTCCTGTTGTCCTTGTTCAATGTGTCAGTATGTACCATGAAACTAAGTTGTCAATATGTCTGTACAATACCATCAAATTCCTGTACAATTATTGATGGTGATTAAAGTACTTGTGATTCTGAATATGAATCATGTATCAAATCAAAGCCATGCAAAGTCATCAGTCTCACTCAAAACCACTCACTCTTCAGCATTTCTTGGTCACACACGCCAATAAGGAACCTTCTGTTGGCTAGTAGGCATGAAACGTTGAGCAGCGTCTTGTGGGCCCCATGGAGCCGGTCAAACGTCCCCCCCAC
>OMLI01073567.1:2339-13550 GCA_900302605.1 Rondeletia loricata | reverse complement strand
AATAATAGGTGAATGTGAACCAAAAAGAAGAAAGAATAGTGAAAAAGCATCCAATTCAACAGTGTATATAGAATCAGTCCATTCAGATGCACACTAATCTTCAATTCGCCAGTCTTCTCATTGTAGTAATAATAATAATAATAATGGATTGGATTTATATAGCGCTTTTCCAAGTGCTCAAAGCGCTTTACAGAAACCATTATTCTTTCATACACATTCACACCGGTGGTGGTAAGCCGTAGCCACAGCTGCCCTGGGGCAGACTGACGGTAGTACTGAGTAATAGTCCCCCATTAAAGCAGACCTGAAGCCCCCAGAGGCTGCAATCCTTCTTTCAAACGCACTTTATCAAAAGAGACTGTCTCATGAAACACATTTTTAAAAACCAAAGGATTTAAGGCTGCAGAATAGGTGGGAGATAAATCAAACCATGGACATCGAGGGTATTTTGCACAAATATAATAGACAGAATGGTGAGCAGGTAAATAGTTTTATTTTTCTACATTTTCCTGTCAATATATGGCCTGCAAGAGAAAATGCATACAGACCTACAGTAAACATGTCGTCCTCCAGGAATGATGCAAGGGAGATACAAATTCTTTAACTTCTGGGAAATCCAATGGGAGGAGCTTAAAGATCCTTATCAAAAACGTGTTTCTCACAATGAATTAAATGCATGTACAAAATGTCAACTGTCAAATGTGACTGAACTTTACACTCAAAATGATTTGGACTGACTAGAGGATGAGATTCTGGTAAAAGTTCAAGTTCATTTATTTATACAGCCCTTTATCACAATAATGTCTTAAAGGACTTTACAGAAAATGAGTGAAACTAGATCTTATTAGAAGTTATGGCATAATTGACTGGTGTGTAAATAAAGAAGTTCTCATCTCTTCAAGACGTACCTCAAGTCCAAGTCTGCCCCGAATCACATCTTGAATACCTCTCACCTCTATTCACTCTATTATGCACTCTATTATCCCCTCTGCTGCTCTCCTTAGCCCTTATTTATTTTATGTATTTTCCAAGCACCTCTCCTTCACATGATCATTCTAGGTTCACAGAAATAGTGTGCTGTGACTCTGTGACTTTCTTACCATTGGTTGCTTGCAATGTTGGTGATTTAGGAATTAAAGCTTATTCTACTGTCACAGTTAACTGCTCTGGACAGAAGCACTTACTCAAATTATCGTAACTTTTTAATCCAAGTTGAAGATACAGAATAAAATATAGGGGGAGTCATCATGAAAGAGAACACTGGTTCTTAAAATTCAATAGAGACCCTGTTCTCAAATGAATGTACCGCGGTACTATTGCAGTTGGACACACCGCTGCTACTGTGAGTGGATTTTAACACCAACTTAGGCTGTGTTCACACTAATCTGCTGTTTTCAGCAGCAACCCTCATGTTGTGGTAGTTTCTGCTATGTGTTTGCTGCTAGTAGCTACTGCAGCTAGCCCTAATGGAAACAAACTCCCTTTCCATTATCAGCACAAAATGCAGTTGAGGCAGCGCTTTTTCTATTTAAAAAAATAGTGTGAACACGCCCTAAGACTGCTTTCCCTCTCTGCTCCACATCGCACCAGCGGTTTATTGGGGTTTACCCATTCCACAGGCCAGTAAACGTTTGGTAAAGAGGGCGCACCTCGTCCATTTGGGAAGTGGAAACGCATGGTACCTGGGACAGCAATGACAGGCTACAGCAGCATGGTACGCACACACACGCACGTGAGAGAGAGAGAGAGAGAGAGAGAGAGAGAGAGAGCACAATTAGGGTCAGTGCTCATTTAGTGGAGGGCCTAAGCTTGCTCAAAGTTTTCAGTCAACTGCTATAGTGTAACTCATAACTCAAATTTTGGTGATTTCCATGTTTTCACTTTAACATGGTCCTCTATGGGTTGAGAAAATCTCTTGGGCTTATTAAACCCTTACAAAGCCCATTGGATGATGTCAGAAATGCATGGTGGTCAATCTGAAAACAAGGCTGTTAGTTGTTAGATGCTGAATGCATCATTCTCCCTTGTTTAGTTTATGTGTGGAAAATGCACAAACGCAAGGAAGGAGACAAATCCATAGCACTGTCCCAATGTCACTGTGGGGGCCAGTTAGTGCTAATGACGGGCCTGGCCCTGCCCTGCATGCAATGTAAGAGATAGTTCACTGAAATTACAATCTAATTTAGGCGCGCTCCAGATCTGTCACAGAGAGAGCTGTGATCTATTAAAACCAGCTCTGTAAGCAGCACACGACTCCATGTGAGTTGAACGTGAATAAAACGTGTTTGAACTACAGTAGGGATTCTTCATTGAGGATATGAGGGTGGTTTCTCTCTCTCTCCCTCTCGTATGTCCGCACGTGGCAAACACAGTTCGCCCACAGACGCAGCTGACCAGCCACCCCTTTCCCCCTCCTGGACACAAAGCTTAAAGTTAATTTCCGGAGTTGTTCAGACGATCAAGCCGTACGAGAGTGGCGTCTTGGTGGAGCTGAACCGTGTGATGAGACTTACCGCCACAGCAGGCCGTGTGCGTGTGTGACCTGATACTTTCATCACTGTTGAGCTTGTCAGCCTCAGTCTCTTTCAGGCCAGAGTGTAATATCAGGTTTCACCATGGTAATCAATCCACCGCCCACATATGTGGTAATGATCACTCTTGGTGGGCGGTGACGGCAGCCTCAGCCAGGGTGCAGGCCTTTAATTGGCTGCTGTAGCTGTGAAGGAGGACGGGGACCTTTTGATTTGGCCAGACTGTCACACAGTGAACCTTAATTGGCCGATGGGTGCAGACAAAGGATGAGGGAAACGCATTACTTGAAGTGTTGCTCATGCATGAGGACATTGTAATCTAACATGCCATTAAAATTTAAAATGCATTAGGAACTGATTGAGTTATGAGGCTCTTAAGTACTCATCACTAAGGCCTATATATGTCTTTTTCTTATAGTAATATAAATAATTTTGTTTATGATATGACAGGATGGCAGACAGATAGAGTAAACAGCTAATGCCCATGGCAAAGAACAGCCAAGTCTCTTCCAATAATACAAATGCACACCTCAGGGAACAACACAGAACACCTACACTGGGAGTTGCCCTAATGCAACTTGTTGACAGGAAATGACCTCACCTGTGGAACACACATCACCGAGCCAATGACAGCAGGCTAAAGAGATGCTGCCATCTTTTTTGTTTGTTTTTCAAGCACTGTCTAGATGGGGAAGGAAATAAAAACCACAGGCAGAAACAGAAAACGGAAACTTTCTCCCGTCACTGTTATGTTGCAGCCATTACCTGTGTGAGCCAAATACACATTCCATTCCTACAGGGCTGACAGCATACTACTGGGGAAAATGGGAATACTGTATGCAGCTTAAATATCGTACTATTGTAGTTACTGTACTACGTCGTCATAGCACTGACACCTAAAATGACGCTTGAAAAACACAAATCATTCTTTAATTATAACTTTTACCACAGCATATGGCTCAGTCATCCAAACTCATTGCAACGAGTTCTGGGGTAGTAATTGTTTAGCTGGCATGAAAATGGGTCTCCCATTTTAGACTTCCTTTCTTTCTTTCTTTTTCTTGAGAAACGTGCTATCTCATAAATAAACGAAAAGCCTCACAATGCTGCAAATACGCCCCGAGTCACTGCTTTGCCCCCGCCCCCCTCCTTTAAACTTCAACATAAGCCCGCTTTAGTGCCATTAAAATAACTTGTCATGACAGCATAGCCTGGGAGCAGCGCAATCAATTTCCATTACGTCAAGGCCCGACTGGGCATCGCCACGGAACTAAGCACTGGTAAGTAATCTCCCTGACCGAGGGTGGTTTGCGTGGTGGCGTGCATGTGTGTGCGTGCGCGAGTGTGTGTCAGTGTGGGAAAGAGAGAGGGTGGGAGGGAGTAGGGAGCAAGGGAATTCACTCCACTTCGCTAACACAGGCTCACAGGATTTATTTCCCTAAGTTCCCTTCCTTACCAGTAGAGGGACTGGCAGATTCAAACTGTGCATTGGCTTGAGGTAAAACGCTTTTATGAAATTAACAGGAACCTTTTTTCCCCCTTCTGAAAACATTTTGGTCACATTGCAAATTAGGAAACAGCCATCATTTCCCATCATAACGTCACTGGAAATCATCACCTCCTGAACAATTCAGTCTCGTCTCGGTGCACGGCTCCTCTCCCCGAAGCGATTTAGAATGCACCTTTTGTAAAAGACCAATCTGCAACTAATTAACATCAGAGTAATTTATGCCACAAAATTGATTTTTGCTCACTATAAATTATGCAAGAGTCCCATCCACCCTCCCTTCCCACCTTCTTATCTCTCCGGTGGAATCGGTAGATTGACATGTGGCTGAAGTGTCCTTGATGGGACATTTCTACAAACTGTCAGAGATAGAGGAAGCAGGAAAAAAGGGTCAAAACATCTTCAGGGAAAAAGGATTCTTGGCATGTTTACTCAAGTTGCTCAAATTCGACCAAACAAAAGCGCAGACAACCACTGAAACATAGCATTAACATCAGAAATAGGCATTCAAATATACCTGATTTTCTGAAAACCTCTATGTACTGAAAGTGACAAGATAATGACAGACACTTTGGTTTTGCACATCTTTTACTTCCATCCCTCACTCCAAGAATAATGTTGGGGAATTTCATTAACACTAGCTTAGCACTCATTTTCACATCTCCAAAGCTATGGCACTAAGTGAGCGCTAATTAGTTGAGCGCCGCCATTAATTATGTAACACGTCATCTTAATTAGCAATCCCAGATGTACAGTGTATCAGAGGAGCATTTGTAAGCACAGTTTACTAATTGATATGTATTTCACAAGATATATGACACCAGCCCACTGCAAAGGTGACACTGAGTGCGTTTACATGGCCATTCATATTCCGAATATGAATGGCCATGTAAACGCAGTGAGTAGGTTCGGGGGTCCTAAATCAACTTGGATGGGTGGAAACATTTCTCCATCATTCATCTGCATGTATAAAGTCTAAAATGTGGGTCATAGTTACTAATAATTAATATTTTACATATACATTTTAAGCATTTATCTGACATGCGTTTTCAGAACGACATACAACGATTGCAAGAGTAGAATATGCTTTATTTCCTACATCACCAGCATCACAAGCAGCCAATAGTAAGGACAGCAAGGGTCACTGCCATATTGCTCCAGCAAAATTCCCTAGAATGATCATATAAGAGAGGAGTGCTACAATAAAGAAATAAGCTGAGGAAAGAGGTAAAAGGGATTTGTTTTGACTTCAGACTGTCATTGTTTCTGTAGTTCAGTTTCAGCAGTGTTCATCATAAGCGTTATTAAATCTGTCAAACGATGAGGAATATGTCAAGCTGCCTACTATTAGTAATTAGGGCCTTACACACTATAAGCTCTTG
The DNA here is from genome assembly GCA_900302605.1 of Rondeletia loricata. Lineage (NCBI taxonomy): Eukaryota > Metazoa > Chordata > Actinopteri > Beryciformes > Rondeletiidae > Rondeletia > Rondeletia loricata. The sequence goes on along the minus strand of OMLI01073567.1, from coordinate 8,130 downwards.
ATCCCACTTTCATACAGGGGGATTATGGTCAGGGATTCTGTCTCTGTCTTTCTTTCTTAAAAAGCACAATCAATGTACTGGAATAGCAGCACAGGCACCAGACCACCTGACCTTTTTGCATTTTGGCACCATCTGTTCCAACCAACATCACATCTGTTGCTTGGTTTAATCTGCTCCACGTGGGCCTCGTCTCTTAGGCAAAGGAGGCTTCAGTAAATATTGATTCAAAACAGTGCTGGGTTCAGATTTCTAAAATCAGGGTGAATTGACTGTGTAATGAAAGTTAGCATATTTAAAGTTTTCCCATGCCTAGTAATGATATCTACATGTAACTCTAACAGTCAAGATACTGCAATGAGAATGAATTAAATCCTAAATCTTGTGACAAAATGCCAAGAGAGATAGTCCTTTGTTTGCTTAAAAAAGCATTTGTGCCCAGAAAGTGCCACCTCATCAAACAACGGGACACAGATCAAAGTCATCTCACCTTTTGGAAAGCTGGCCAAGTCAAGCTAATTGCTGGAGCTCTTCCTCGGCAATTTGTTCATGGGGCTCGAAGCTGCCAACTTGAGCTGAAAAGATGCACCCTGCGCCATGTTTCCAATTACCTGTCACTGTTTCAAGGGAACAAACAACCCCAAACACTTTACCTGACCTTAGGATATAGAAGGATATAATGCTGAAACTTCCTTTACTGGAGAGAATATTCTAAAATAGAATAATAAACTGAAACACCAGCAAGTCAACACTTCGAAGTTTGATAGCTATACGCACATTTCAGTAAAAGTAAAGTCTGTACTTGTCACTGATATAACCAAGTAACCGCTCCTATTGGAGAACACCTCACTCCGCACACGCTTTGGCTGTTCATGCTCAGATATTTTCCTCTCCTGCTTCGCCCACTTCCTCCCCTGCTGTAAGCTCTGCAATCACGTCTGCCGTGTGCCGGTCCTTTGATGGCACCAGCAGGTGGAAACCCACCGGGACGCTGAGTGTGCATTACACGTTGCTGCCGCACGCCACCGGTTTGATCAAAGCGCAGGGTTGAGTTGACTTGCTGGGCTGGGTAGTGATGGCAGGGGAATGCATAACAAACAGCCTGCCAACCCACTGGGATGGGGGCGCCGCTGAAAACAAGGGAGTTTCGGCAAACAACTGGACACAGAGGCAAACTTCAGTACTGCTTGATAATGTTATGGAAATGAATGTTATTGCACGTGATTCGGCGAGGTAGCAGAAAGTTAATGAATTACCATGGGAAAGGCAACATTTTATTGATCGTCCCGGAGGCTGTTTTGTTAAAGATTTCTACTTTTAGAGGCTGATGTCCTCGCCACACATTAAAGCTGCTCTAGGCAAGATTTTAATGTAAAAATACACCCGTCTTTTCGGCCTAAAGGGTCACAAATTGGGGCTGCAGCAGCGAAGAGCGTCCCATCCCTCCTAACTGAGAAAATGAAATTCTGGTGTCGGATACGGTCACTGGTGGGAAATCTTCTCGGCGCGCAGGAAGTTACAAAACTGAGCAAGCGAGAGAGAGCTGATGGATTAACCTGCTGCCAAAAAATTTTTTTCATCATCTCCACCCCTCCCAGCCATTAAGAAGATGACATTTAGGGCAGAGGAGTGTGCAGTTTACTGATGTGACATTACATGATTTTGGGGTAATGAAGCGCTTCAAAAATCCAAACGGTAATCTCTCGCTGCCACTTGGGGCTGCTAAAGTGTGAAGTTACCTAATGCAGCTTTAAACAACACTAATTTCCATGATAACAGTCACACAGTTGCAGTCATGTTAGATGTGCTTAAAATTATTTCCATGATAGTCCTCTCTATTCATTCTAATCCGGTGCTCTTTCCTGTGAAACCTTTACTTGACCTCTCTGTCTCAATGGGCAGAGGTCAAGGAAAAGTCATTAAATGGAAAAAAGGCTGAGGGAGAGAATGCTTGGGGAAAATATCTATTTGTATTGCAAGGAGACCATGAAAGTCCTCGATGTAGAATCAAAATAATATTCTGTTGGCCTACTGATTTTGTTTTCCAATGTATTTCTGGTTTCTGGCTTGATGAAAATAAGAATACAGTTTGAAGTGCATTTGATGAACAGTACTGAATGCCTCCCTCCTCCAGCTCTCCTCCTTCGCCTTCACTCCCCTCCTCTTTGCTTCCTTGCTCCTCCCAGGGAATCTGCATGACACGAGTATACATGACAGTCAAATTGGTGGCCATTCCTTCTTAATTACATCCTGGTTCACTGTTTATCAATCTGTCATCGTTTTAACCATTTTTGCCACATGTTTTTAGCTGAATAGGGTTAATTTATTTTCGGCTAAGGAGCTAATTCCTTTTGGGGCAGACCCACCTACTTTCAGTCAGCAACAGACATAGTTACAAACATAACAGACATACAGTAGTTATCCATATGCAAGATAATGTTCTTAGCAAACAGAATGATAGAAACACTAGTTAGCAAGCTACATAGCAAATCACAAACAACTCCATCACCCACACTGGTCATCTGTTAAACTGAGAAGCCAAAGATGACGGAGTGGTCTGCCCATTCACTATGCTAATACACTGTGAGCTTTACAAAGGTAATGATTATAGAAATGAATAGGCCTTATCAAGCACCTGTTGATTACATGGTGTATCGAATTCACTAAAAAATTTGATTTCCTGAATGCCTCGTCTTTTTCTTTCCACTGCCGCCTAGGCCAGATTAATTATCTTCCATCAATTAAAGGAGCGATTATATTCCAACCTCCTTCGTATGCTAATGCCTCGACTCAGAGAGATGGGAGAGGGAACTGGTAATGGCCACCAAATGGTGCTGGCAGCAGATTTACTTTGCAGAATAGAGGCGTAAGAGTTGCAATACTGTTGTACTGTGCCGAGGAGGTTAACAAGGATTAACAAGGACATAGAGGCACTGTTAACATTCCAGCGAGACATTTTTGATGTTTCCATACCTGAATGCAAATAGTGACTGAATGCTGAATGAATATTTTAAGAGATATTTGTAGTCTACTGTCTAGTGTACGTCTTGTACTGTCCCATTAGACTATATATCACTTCCTGTTGTAGCTGTGCCATGTGTTGCGTTACTAGATTCACTGTCAATATGTCTCTGCACCAGTTCCACCACGACAAATATCTGTACATTTATTTTGCTTAACAAAAATAAAGTTATTCAGCTACTCTTGGAGAACAGTAGACAAAACTTTTGTATTCAAATTCAACACGTTTCAACTGTAATAGCATTCATCAGGGTTACAGAATTGCATATATAGTAGACAATAAATATATTCCATGACATCCAAGATGTGCCACATCAGGACCAATAAAACAATGATATGCCAATACTGCAAAAACAACAACAAAAAAACTACCCTAAACCCTCTGGTGGCCATATTGGAGGTCCTCAGCTCTTGGGCAACAATGGTTGTAAACAGCTGATTGTGTTTCTAAACATACAACTTGGCCATCTCAACACAATTCAATAGACAAGATTAATTTCTGTGCTGTTTTTGACTCAATAAATAACTGATCATTTCGCCACTGATAACCACAATTATCCTTTAAGATTGGTTGCTTTGCAGACTATTATTGCATGTAATATTACTGAATGGACATACCATACCACCACTATCTTTTTCAGATATCTCTCTTTTTCTAGCCTGGATATCAAATATTTAGACATTATTTGCATACAGCCAATTCTCCAATGGAGCTCCATGATGGTGCCAGCCGTAGTTACTAGGAGATTGTGATGCAACTGCAAAGCCTCTATTGCTATCACCCGGTGTAAACCATAGAATCACATCTTACTATCCACATTACAATATATTAAAATATCAAGAGGAAATCTTTAACACTCACTCATTATGGTCAAAGACTTTAAAAATGAAAGATCCACAAATGCCTCTTTGTTTTCAAAAAATAAGTAATTGAAATTGCCTCGCTGATGGCTATAAAAGCAAAGGCAGCGATAGCAGTCCCATATTTAATATTCATGTTCCGAACTTGTAGTGCACTTCTATCATTCTCTATTCTCTATATTCACAGAAAACACCCTCTGGCCTACGAAAGTGCAGCTGAAAACACATATATCAAGGGAGAAGTTCCATCATTCAAGAGCGTTGGTTGAGCTGAGGAAGCAAAACAGTTCCTTTCATTTCCAACCAGAACCCACAGACAAGTCACTGTGCAATAACATTCGATAGTAAGCAAGACACTGAAAAAGCACACCGCTATCTAGCAAAAAGCCAGTGTTTACTCTCTAGAGAAACTGGCTTGGAATATGCAGTTCAAACAGTTCAAACAAGTATTGCGACGAGAACTGCTTTAAGCCACAAAGCTACCGTAGTATCAGATCTCTTCATTAAAAAAGCTCAGACCCGAAGGGCATGAAAACAGATCAGAATCAGGTGACATCATTCTTTGTTCAAGGAGGAAGGCAGAGACATTTTATATGGAGAGATACTTTCATGATTGCTTTCACCCTACCTCTCAGGGATTTGGTTATTTTCATGCTTGCGCTGCGTACTGTAGCATGCCAATTCCCTTTGTCAACCACACACACCTCATTGTGTTTTGGTGCAAAATGGAAAAGAAGGTTAACAGCATCAGTCCCAGCTCATTAGCTACACCGACAGTCTATTTCGCACACCAAAGTTGCTGCTATATCTATTTCATCATCCTTCCTTTATTGTGCAGTGTTTCATCTAAGACATAAAACGGCACATCTTACAAAGAAGTCATAAAATCCCAAATTTCATTTAAAAATGAATGTCCGCTTCCAATCACCCAGCGAGGGAGCTCATTATGATTTTAGCGGTGCCCATTATAATCACATGGAATCTGACCTTTTGTCTCCTTGTACCGCTTTGAGAAGGCCTGTAGGCTGTTCATAAAGACAGGACTGACAAGGGTTTGATGGGGAATTGGAATTATCTGTGGGAGGTTGATGATGATATTATATATACAAAGGTACATGTATACTTATTCTGAATTTTAAAAAAGTTATTATACAGAGGGCAAAAGACATCTGTATCACAGATCTCCATATGGAATACTTATAGTAGATATAGTATACTTTAATGGTTCAGTCTTGCAACATCCTCTTTACTGTCAAATGATGGAGGAGATTTTCAATATGATGTTATCAAATGTATGGCTAATGCTATCCTGCTTCTTTTCTATTTCATATTTCTTGTCACTGGCATTCTTTCCAAACAGGCCTCTCCAGAGCTTATACTTATTATTCATGTCACTACCTTTTCCCCATGTTGAGCTGGTCCTGTCAAGCTCCACTTGACCCAGCAGGAAAAGTGGCTATTGATATGGTCAATCAAATAATTTAATATCATGTTTGATATTTACTTCAAAATCAAATCAGCAGCAAATGTTTATTGGTCATGCAATGTGAGTATAATGACTACTCCATATGCAGTATATTGTCATTTTGCAAAGGAGATGAAGAGTACCAATAAAGTTTTATGAACGCACCCTGGTGTCTCTGTGAATTTGGGAAGGACGTTTGGTATGGTAGTAGATCAATGTCTGACTATTTCTCATAGAATAGAACCCCAGAATGCTTGTTGCTATGATGATTAAATGTGAAATAATCAGTTGAACTTGGGTGTTTTGCAAACACAAGCAATTTATGTTAGAACTAGTGGTGGGCACTGATTCGATATGATACCGGGGAATCCCTGGTATTAAATTCAGTGTTACACCATCCTGGAGGACTGTGTTAGGAGACGTGTTGGATGGCCATTAGAACATAAT
>OMLI01073560.1:2500-11164 GCA_900302605.1 Rondeletia loricata | reverse complement strand
TGACTCCACAGCAGACTGCAGCTCTCTCCACACTACATTGGCCAGCTCCACTCCACTAGGCCCACTCTGCTCTGTACAACACACGCACACGCGCACACGCACACACACACACACACACACACACACACACACACACACACACACACACACACACACACACACACACACATATGTTTGTATTACTATACTTGTGAGGACCTTCCATTGACTACATTCATATCATAACCTCTAAACCTTTCTTGTATCTAAACTAAACCTAATCTAAATTTGAACCTTAAAGTAATAATCAGTGACATGTATAAATACATTTGTATAAGTGAGGATTGGCAAAAATGTTGTCACTTCGGAGCCTTTTCCTCCTTTTTGTCCATGTGAGGACATTAGGTCATCATACGGATAGATGTAGAAGAACACACACAAAGTGGTTGTAATAAAGATAATAGTGGCATACAGCAAGGAAGTCCACAGAGAATCTTTTTATCAGGGCGTAAAGCTTCCAGGAGGTACAGACAACTTCCCCCTTCCCTCCTTTGAGTTGAGGGTGTTGTTTCTGCCAAGCGCCCCCCAGGGTCGGGCCGAGGGAGTAAATATTCAACGCTCCCCTGATTCAAGTCAGTCCACCTGCTCCTGCTCTCCCTCTGTACAGTTGGACCTGGCCAACGCCACCGCTGAGAGGTCAATTTTCCTGGTGAGGTAACCACTTCCATTAGTGTTCATCAGCCTCGCCTACCGAGGGACCACTTTAACAACATCTGCTTTACGCCGCCATCCGCATGCTAAAAGGCAAAATGTTCAGAGAGAGAGAGAGAGAGAGAGAGAGAGAGAGAGAGAGAGAGAGAGAGAGAGAGAGAGAATATGTAAATAACTGTGTTTGCTCTCTCTTCCTCCAGCTTTTACAACACCAAGTCAGTGGTGCTGTGCCTGGGAATCACAGCTCTGGTGTGTCTATCCGTCACCGTCTTCAGCTTCCAGACCAAGGTGAGAACAATGTGCTTTCAACGCTCACTCTTCGTTTCAAGCTATATCTCACAGCCAACCAACGCATCACAACACAATAGAAGGACTTTCTTATGATGAAACGAATCCATCATCTGGGTCTCCCTCTCGCCTGTTGCAGATTGACTTCACGTCCTGTCAGGGTGTCCTGTTTGTTTTGTGTATGGTCTTGCTTCTCTGCTCCATCACTCTCTCCATTGTCGTCCCATTCGGATACGTAAGTTCACCTCCCTCAGTGTATACACCTTTCTAGAACAAGTCAAAAATAGTTGTTATCAATGGCGAGTTTAAAAATAGTTTTCCAGTAATGCCTTGCTCACACCGTATTTGGGTGTGTGTGAACCAGAAGGGATTATAGCCTTCGCTGTCATCTGTCATCATCCTGGAGATAATCTAGCAAAGCCGCTGTGTTTCCCAAATTAGTATCCTATCCTTCTTAACGGTGTTTGGTAATGCTTTTACCCGGCACCCCAGGTACCCTGGTTACACGCCATCTACGCTGTGATGGGAGCCATCCTTTTCACTCTGGTGAGAACCAAATACGTCACCGAAACCTCAGTATCATCAAGTTTGCAGTACCATATCATTTACTCTCTCTCTCTCTCTCTCTCTGACACAGTTCCTGGCATTTGACACTCAGCTGCTGATAGGGAACAAGCACTATACCATGAGTCCAGAGGAATATATTTTTGCCACCCTCAACATCTACCTTGACATTATCTACCTATTCAGCTTCCTGCTACAGATCATGGGAGGTGGCCGTGAGTGAGGCCTCTGTCATCCACTCTTTTATTCTATGTCTGTCTCTCCGTTTAACTATTTGATAGCATTAACTCCACAAACTCCACAATGTGAAAATGTCCTGGATTCATGACCTTCACCGACTTATTTTTCCTATCATAACAGTTTGTATCCCGCCGAGAGTCAGGATAAAGACTCACCTTCCTCTTCTTCAGTAGTACACTAGGGGTTCTTTGGCCTTATCCTAGATACCATCATGAAATCACCTCAAATAATATCATGACATCTATGAGTTTACATTCATTTTTAATAGTAGAAATACGTTTTCATCATGGATATATTGCAGAAAAGGTAGACAATCGCTCATTTGGCAAAGATTCATTTTTTCATTAATCATAATTTGGACTTGATTTGTGTTGTAAGTGTAAATGTATGCACAAGAACCTTGTACAAATGAGACTTCAAGTGGGTTGGGCATCTTTGTGTGAGCAAAGACAAAGTGAAAGCAATCTGTTTGTTCTCTGCTTTTAGTCATGTAATACCGTTTATACAATCTTAAGCTGTTTTAGGCCTACAGGTTTTAACACTATGCCCTGATATAACCTTCACCTGCCTGATACTTTGCTGTAGTAGTTCAGTGTACTGGAACCATTCCTGTTTATCTGGTGTTGTATTGTTGTGTGAGGAGGGGTATACAGTGACCCCCCCCCCATCCTACAATATGTATTTAAATGGTAATTAGGCTCATAAGTGGATCAAACTAAACGGCCAAAGACAGAGGTGAGTATGATCCGTTTACTTGCACAAACCCTTGGCTACATTACTATGTTTATCCGTCACTGAGCCAAAAAAGGAAGATGACCCCCATCAGTTTCATCCAATATATTTTGGGATGTGGATTCAGGAAATCTGCACTTTCAAGCTCAGCAGGGTTGAGTTTGTTAGAATAGCCTACTAGTTCACAAAGCTATGTTTGCTAGATACTGTATATTTAACTTTTATATTTGTTTTTTTTAATGCATATCATTACAGATGACAAATAGGTTAAATCATATTTCTATTTTAATGTTTTATGTGTGTAGGATATTTTCACACTAACAGCTCTGTTTGAGCATGTAGGTTGTGTTGGGAAATGTGTGTGTACCCTGAATCAATGGGTTTCAACTGGTTTCAAGACCTCTGAAGCTAAGATACAGCACCAGTTCAATCATAAAGGGAGTCAGACTGTCTGTGTAGCAGCATATCTTTGGTTATTTGAAATCAGTTGCAAGTTCTATTGTGACTTTAATGTGGCCTTTGGGATGCAATTTCATCACAGTGTCCGAATTAGAATAAAATTGTTTCATTTAAAAAAGCAGATGTTCAGAACCCGAGCATTAGAAATGTTTAGGGGCAGGCTTATATACGTGTATAATGCATCAAGCTTGGATACGACATTGAGACTAATTCGTTTTATAAAGACAATAAGTAGGCTACAGTAGCATGCTCTCAACATGAAAATAAACTTGACTCATGAATAATAATGTGCCTTGTGTGTGAATGGTGGTATACGAATCAGAGTACAGATTCTCTCATGGGGAAGATATCCAAGGTGAATCCCAGAGCATATTCCCTCAGGAAGAGGTGTTTTGAAGAACTACTTTAAAATACTATCTCATGGTGACATTTGTAGGAAGTATCATGATATTCAATCATTACTTTACAGCTCTGTGAAGTTCCAATCCTTACATCCTCATAGTTCAACTTTTCAACTTTTAAACAAATGAGTCCCTTTTGGCCATGCTATTGATATTGAATGAACGATGAAATGACTCAAGTGAGCAGCAAGACTAGATACCAGTCATATTATTAGAAAAGGGCATCCACTCCACCTGCCTGCACTCAGCCCTCCAGGTGGGTAAGCCAGCTGGATGTCCCTCTAGGCCACAGTCATGCCCTTCAGACTGATAACTGTACTGCTGCTTGGCCCTCTTAGCTTTTGTTTCAGATGACTGGACAACCTTTTGTAAATGTCTTCTCAATATGAAAGGGGCACTTGAGCACGTAAAGTCAAAAGAGCAGGGGGAAATTACCCCCCTCTGCCCCTCATCCAGCTCCCGAGTCTGGTAGCTACCATGAGTCAGATAATTAAAAACACAGTTCAGCCAATAATTAAAACAAGGCTTTTATTAAAAAAGAAAATTGACATATTCAAATTCAAAGAGAAAACCAAGAAAGAAGGAAAATCCTATCTCAATCAATAAAAAACACAAGTTACAGACAATTTAGCAACTCTGGCACAGGAAGACAAAAGTAGCCAAGTGGCTTTGCAAAATAACCAAATATCAAAACCTCTTTCCTCTAACAAAACTGTACAAAATGAGTTCTTGTATAAATAAGAAAACTGTTTACAAACAGGGAGTGAGATGACCCCCATCGTATATTCAAAATGTCTAATGATTCACGCAAACTTGGTTAATACAAAGTTTCCTCTTAAGCAACCACATTAAATATGTTTAATCATTCCTGTTCAAAAATGTTACCGTAAGAATGTATTTTCAATCTTTAGTAATGTAATATATAACTATTTAAACTGCCAATTTTTACAAAAGTAAACTATTTATATCAGTGTCACTAAGGTTAAACACGAGGGTGCAGGGACACTCTGTATCAACCAAATTAAAAGCAGACATTTTGAAGATTCAGAGGGGCTAGCATCTAACAAACTGCTTGGAAATCCTATTTTAGCAGCAAAACATTTTGAAGCTATGAAATAAGCCATCAAATCTACATGATCTGGTCACCAAGGATGGACAAGAGTTTTTTTTTTTTATCGGTGTGGACTAAAAATAAGTGCAAAGAGATTTTCTTTTTCAAATATTGTGTATATAGTCACACCACGGATAGAATCACAACATTTTATGTAACCTAAGTTTCTATAGTTTTCATGATGCAAACTTATTTTAGAACATCATGATTTCCTGTAATATATCATTATTTCTACTGACAAGTTTGTAAAACAAAAATAAATAAACACTGCAGTGTAACAAGTGGTCATTTCATAGTTCCAAAATCCTTTTTGTATTAAAAGTGATGGCTAATACATGGAATATCATTTTTATGAACAAATAAACAATATCCATGACATTTTCCTTCATGAAGTTGGTGCACTGAATCTGAAAACTTGCTAGCCATTTTGTGTAATCTGGACAGATTATTAATCATGAAATATCAACAAAACACACAGGTGGAAACAAACAAAATGGTAAAAGGAGCAAGTGTATTCTATCCTCAAGCAGAACAGAAGGGAATAATAGACCGTATTTACAAAATGGTTCTCTCATGTTTGACACCATCATAAAAACCGTGCAACATCCTCTGTATTCCTCTTAGTGCTAACATACATTTACAGATATACAACCACATTGGGTATCTGTTGGAGTCAATTAAAGTTCATGAGTGTGTTTACATGCACTCCAATATTCCATTATTATGTGGGATACTGAGTTACCGCATGTAAATATAATATACCAGTACAGTTGCCCAGTTCAGTTCGTATCCTGATCATGACAAACCCAAACAGGATGCTTGGGATACAAAAAGGAAAATGAGCTGGGATACCTACTGTGGCCTGTATATACCTTCTGTGTATTATTGGTATTCAGGGTTTGCTTTCTATGGTAATAACCTGATTATTTGTTTATTAATGTATACAGGGATATTCACCACTAGGGTATGAAAAGATGGTCCCGAATAAGACCTTAACAAACCTTAACATTAGTTATAATGCAGAATACTATGTGCATGTAAACACACTCACTGAGACATTCTATGTTTCAGAACCTAAAAGAGGCATGTTATCCAACTACACACAATCAATGTGTGTCTATGGATGAGAGCAGTATTTATCTTTGACAGACAGCTTGGCTAACAGATGGATGGCTACATCGTCTTTGGTTGCACAGATGAATAGAAACAGAGCGAGTATGAGATGTGAAGACCAAACAGAGGAAGCAACAGAATCATTAGACGGTGCCCAATATAAGCCTCGACAAAGAACTTAAACTGTTTTCACTGGATTAAAACTTGAATGGTCGAAGAGTGGGAAGAAAAGCTCATCATAATCTTATGGCTAACTTGACCGACACGATGACTGCTTGATGCCATTCAAACAAGCCAGTTTCCATTTCCATATACACAACTGAGTGTCAACCCTATGAGATATCAGGCAGTTCATCCAGAGAAAAACATTAAGGCTTAGCTAAAAAGCGTTTTTGCAGAATTTTGGATCATTAACAAATTCATTCAGACTTGCTGTCTCACTAAAGGCTGTAAAGAATCATCTTTAATGGCACTTCCATGGTCTAGTGAGCATTCCTTTGTAAAACCATTATTTTTATTATCTACATATCTACAGTTTTGATGTCTGTATAGATTAAGGATCAACATATTTGGATGTATGTGGTGGCATGACTTCCTCTGAATATGCTGACTGAAAGACTTTGAAACAGACCAGGGCTTGTATGTAGAAAGCCTCTTTGAGCAACAATGCTGATACGGAATCAGTATGATGCTTTTGGATCAGGAATAACGACTCACGTGAAGAGACCCAGGTCACTGCTCTTAGTTCAGCTCTCAACTCTGAAAGGCTTTCTACATACAGGCCCTGACACAATATCAGGACAGACAACACAATGTTTTGGAACGGAAATTCATGTGAGGACAAAACAAGGAATACATTATCTCTATGGACCATGTGCAAATGCACAAGAAAACAGCACAGCCTAATCCCATAAAGCCCTAAACACAGAAAAGCTAACATCTACTCTCTAGGAAACCTATCTTCCTACAGTTAAAATCTAATCTACTTTAAAAATAAATTCATCAAAAAATAAGGCAAAACAGCTCAAAGGTTTTCAAGTGAAAGACACAAAAAAAAGACACAATTTTCTTTCTACAAACAAAAAAATTAAAATCACTGACAGTCGGAGAATCAAACTAAGGCGACAACAGCAGCATTGAAAAAAAGACTTACAGCTCCCTTTCCCTTAAAACAAATTATTCTCTGGGACTTTCTTAGTCCTCCACTTGATTTCCCTCATTGCTTCGCAAATCTATCTCTTAATTTAGTAACTGTATTGTTCTTTTGTACACACATCTTTTAGTAATCCAACTGTTCAGATCTAAAGCATGTTCACTTATCACCTCATCCTTAGCACAAAAGATGCATTTATTTATACCTGAAGATCTACCACAACAAAACCGCTTAAAACCACTTCTCATGGACACTGATGTGACATGGACAGCTGTTCCGTAATAACAAAACAGGACAACTATTACAATGGCCATGCTAGGTTTCATTAGGAAACCTGAGCTTTCAAACCTTGGATATAAATGTGGATCATTTTTAGGATGGTTTATTAAATGCAGGACACAAGATAAAAATGATCTAACCATCAATAATGGCATGAGATCATGATCTTAAAAAGAAATATTGTCGATTTTCATGAGCCTTTAATAATCATTTTTCAGTTCCCGAATATTAGAGCTCATTAATGTGTGGGCCTACGATCTAAATGTCCATTTCACAACCTTTTTAAAATATATAGACTACAGCATTAAAGAACTTCTTTACTATAAATGGTATGTTTCAATGATCTCAAAACTCAAAAAATAGAACTATGATGAAAATATAAATATAAATAATTATGATTGTCTTTTGTTCATAAATTCCGCACATTTATAAAAAAATGGTTTCGAGTTTCAAAAATGAATAGATTTTGACTAAACTATTAACAGTCAATGTTATTATCATCTGTGCATGAATATAAATCTCTGCAGCAGTTACAGGAAGAAGTAGCTTTAAACGGTTTGTCTCCCATGGTTTAAATGACACCAAACATCAGACCATCAAAAGTGTTTTGAGTTTTTATATCTGTACAAATTGTTACCCTACTGCTGCAAATAGAATGTCAAAAAACAGACATCAGGAAATAAAAATAAAAGTTTGCATATTTTACAAAAAATAAAAGACACATTGTGTTATAACTCTTCCTTGAATCACTCTGAAACTTCCAGAATGCTTTTTAAAAATAAGAATTTGTTATATTACGTGCACAAAAATAATGCTCTGTGTCTTTTCCTCCTTTCTTAATTTTGTCTTTGTTTTTGTTTTTCTTATTATTTACTTTTTTCAGTTATCAAAATAGATCAAAGCTTCTCTGAAGAAGTTTCCCACCTTTGGTTGATCAACTCTTGAAGAAGAGAGCAGAAAAGTCCAATGACATAAGTGTTGTCCTGTTTTTTGTTTTTATCCATATCCATGTTCAAGTTCGGATGCTTGGTGATGGTATGGAGCACAGTTATCTTCCAGCAGAACCCTGGTTGGTTCAATTCATCATGTGCCCTCAGCCCCGCCCTGCTGGGAGCTGGAAAACACACACACCTCAAGTATTGGCACACTGTAACCTGGTCAAAACAGACTGCTAATCTTCTAGTAAACTATATCAGTGGGGTATTCTGACCACAGCTGTCACTCTGTTGTCAACACACTTAAGCATATTATTTTAACAAATCATTCTTTATATAGTCAAATCTCAAAATGGCAAAATAATCTCGATGGAGGTCTTTAGGCTATATGAGGTCCTTGGTATGAAAAAGTTTGATAAGCCCTGGACTAAATAATTTATAAAGTGTGAATACCATTTGAATACACTTTAGAGCAACTTGGCATGTATACGTTAAGGGCTGGTTTCCCAGACAGGGATTAAGCCTAGTCCTAGACTATGGATGTTTTTCAATGGATGTCTCCATTGAATTTTGTCTTGAGTCTATGACTAGGCTTAATCCCTGTCCGGGAAACCAGCCCTATACGTTTGGAAGATAACCCCTCACTGGCTGCTGAAGGTATTCTTTCATGGAATCTGCTACTGACTCTTTTACACTAAA
>OMLI01073558.1:12327-23187 GCA_900302605.1 Rondeletia loricata | reverse complement strand
GTCTGCCAGACACTTTCTCACTTAGTTGCAGATAATGTGCTCTGTCATCTCTCACTAACAGCCATAAACCACATATATGTCACAGCGGCGTTCACTTGTCACTGAACAGGCAGAATTGCTAACTGACAATGGGAGAGCTTATAGTCCTTCATGTAAACACACAAGTAAGCCTAGAAAAAGGTTTGCCACACACTTTGTCACGTAGGCCTACAGACAGACTTATTTAAAGGATAAGTTCGCTATTTTGGACCTTAGCTTTTTACAGTTTTCCTGCAGGCTCTCACTGGGCTACAATAGAAGTCAATGGGGCAATCGTAAATGCTTTGGGAAAACTACGATAAATGTGCTTTTCCGAGACGGGAAGCTCAGGGTGTATTCTTACCGGTCTCAGTATATAGTAGCCTACGTTGCTGCAGGTAAACAAACGCAGACTGCTCACCTAGATACAGTTTTGTAAACACCGCCCCGCCGCATAGTCCTCCCCGGGAGCAAAAGCGAAAACAAGCGCCAGGGGAATGCTTCTGTCCAAGCCATGCCAAAACATTTCGGATTGCGATACATTTCACAGGATAGCATACTAAGACCGGTAAGAATACACCCTGAGTTTCCCATCTCGGAAAAGCACATTTATCGTAGTTTTTTCAAAGCATTTACGATTGCCCCATAGATCCCAGATCCCTGTGCCAGAGTACCTGTGACTGCCTGCCACACGCGACCACTGTGCCTTCTTTAACACTCTGTGTGCTGCTGTAACGTTACACACGTTACAAGCCTACTACACAACATTCCGTTATGGACATTTAAACAGAACAGCTAACGTTAGCTAACGCCAGGCTAATCTGGCTTGCCTCAAAATGACAATGTCTGAATGACAGTTGAAAGCTAAGATAACGTTAGGCTTGTAAACTAACTAACGTTAACGTTACTAGCTTAAACATCATTTATAGCTGATTTAAGTTTGCAAGCATGGCCACATGAAGGGGACATAGCACCCAAAATTGGACCTAAATAACTAAATATTCACCTTATTTCCACCACACGCCTGCCCACTGCAAAATCGAACATGGCCAAACTCTAAACCACACCCACCGACGTCTCTGCCTCGTTCCTTTTGCTAAGTTGGTATTTGATAAATGAACCGTGGCCAGTGATAGTGTTTTTAGTTTCCTTCACTCAATGAGAAACCAAACATGCGTATTCTCCTTATACGACTACGAATTGAAAAGACAAATAAACTTTATACACGGACCTTTAAAACACATATATTGATGCAGTTAATGTCCTTAATACTTTGATTCAGTTTTGCACAGAAGTTACCTTAATGTGTCAGAATAACTTTTGATCTGCAAGGTAAATTACCTTAATCTATTTGTTTCTTTCCCCTTGCAGTTGTTCACTAGGCTGTTACAAGAGACATAAAGGTAAATCTACTGGATTCAAACAAAAAATAACAAAGAGCCAACCCTAATTGTGATTCATTAATGTCCGTGATAGATACACTGTGGATCACAAAACTAAAAGAGTATCTTCTTTCAGTTATGTGATGTAAAGACAAGCTATGGTCTACTATCACTGGAAGGTGTTAATCTGGTCATCATCAACAGAGTCCCCTCCTAATTTATTTCTTTTTCTGTCCATAGACAAGTGCCTACCTGTTGAGCAGCCAGCACCTATTACTGCTGAGGATAAGGCTGCATCCTCCACTGGTATGGTATTATAGGTCTAATCATTCATGTGATTCTTTGTTTTCCTTTGTGTCCAAGTAAGCCAGCGAGAGCACAAATTATATACAGTAAATAGTAATAGGTGAACAATTCCTATGACACCAGTCAGTGGGTTTCACTTTACTTAGAATGTGAGGTAGTGTGTAAGGATGAGCTTACTGAGTAGTGGTGGTAAACTTGTGAAGTGGCGGGAAGTCCAGTAGTTATTTGATTTGATTTGATTGATTGATTTGCACATTTTTTAAATCAGTGGACAGGCATTTAATAAATATAAGCGTGCAGGGGAGACCGAAAAAACCTCTGAGGGCTTAACAAGTGGTTCCCCTCAAAATCACAAGTTAATCATTAAAGATTATGTATAATAATGATAATAATAAATAAAAGAAAAAGGATTAATGAAAAGAAAAAAATATCAAAATAAAAATAAGGTTTCAGTTGTAATCAAACCTTTTACACTCAAACCTTTGTCCAACTACCTTCAAATGCGTAAATGGTAATCAACATTGTGATGGAAATCTGAGAATAAAGAGGCTTTATTAGAGTTGTCTTTTAATTATTTAATTAGCTTGCTGCAGCAAGGGTCAAACAGTAACAGAGCACAGAGTGATCTGTCAAAGTAAGACAAGAGAAGGAGAAACACGACAGACCTTTATAGTCAAAAAGGTGCGACAAGAGTGGTAATAAACATAAAACAGTCTTACCACGGCTAGTGGTCTGGCAGATCAGTACGTCTGATTCTTCATGCCTATATCTACTCTACCTCTGACCCATATTTGGGAAATAATCGCTGCTTTCTCCAGATATTAACCATAGTACTCAAGTTATATACAGTGGTCAGTATTCTGTGTCAATTTGAGTTGAATAGTTCCTTTGGTTGATTAAGTCATGGCAAAGATAATGTGTGGAAATAACACAATAGGGGTGAGTAGCGTTGATACAAATACTAAGATCAACTTCACCTTAAAACCTTCTTGATGCTCTGCGTGGAAGTCTTATTCTCTCCTTTTGCAGAGCCATGGAGTGTTGAGGATCTCTTGCATGAAGATGATTATACAGACAAAGTGCCACTGCAGAGGCTCCAACTGTTAGGTATAACTCAAGCATTACATTTTGTATGTTCTTAACCCTTCAGTCTTTCCATTGGCAGCAGCATTACATATCCACCTTTCATCTCACACTTGAATACTTGAATTTACTAATGACCACATAAAATAAGTTTTAAGAAAAGTCAGTTTTGGGTAATTCATGGTTTGTGTTTTTCCTGGCTCTACAGGGCAATCAGACGGGCTAAAAGATCTTCTCTGTAACCCCCATCTCAGACAGTTACTTCGGTCCGTTGACAACGCTGACAGCAAACAAGATGCGATGAAGGCTGCCATGCAGGAGCCGCTGTTTGTTGAGTTTTCAGATCAGTGTTTGAAAATTGTAGAAAATGAAGAGAAAGTGTTATGGTCTAACTTTTTGTAGAATTGTGCCAGCATTGATTTGATTGAGCAATTGATTACCTTTTTTTTTTTTCTGTGCAATACCTTTTATAAGATGTTTTGCTATGGCCCACATTGTCAAGCATGTTGTATATTTACTTTGTTGCTGTGGTTTCTATTGATCTAACTTCATGTCATCTTCCTTTTAATGCTATGTTTGCATACGGTGTTCAAATAAACCTTTTCAAACAGTTTAAATTCCAGAGTCAACACTTAAGGCTTTACAATGTGCTTAACTAAAGTCACTGTTAAGAAATGACTGATCACATGGATGTAAAACACAACAAACAAAAATATAAAACTTGAGTTGCAAAGCCAGTTTGCACTTTAAAGAGTTTATATAAGAAACTGACAACACAATCATAATTAAATATTTATTTCAACATGAAGATGATACAAAAGGTATTGTACATTGATCTCTTGGTACAGCTGACAATACATGAAACAAGACAGCTTCAAAAGTATATACTGATAAGAGGTCAAAAAATATTTTAAGTGAAACTAGTGTAGATGGTTGTGAAAGGTTAAAGTGTAGTGGAAATTATTCAACAAGCAAATGGGGATATGCTCACGATCAACAGAGCTGTCAGATCAAAAGCTAGAGCAGAGATGTCAGGCGCTTCCTTTATTGCATTATTTGGTTAAAAGTAACTGTCTGCAGCAAGATGCAGTTTTGAATACAGATAATAAAACTTGGTCCCTGTATAAGCATGTCAGTTTAAAGACAACAAAGTTGGTGTTCTCCCACAAAAAACACTAGTGTAACAAGAGATTTTCATATATAGTACTTGCATTGTTTTGAGCTGCGGTTGATAAAATGCTTATTTGGTCTGTCATCTGAAATATCCAGATTTAAGAGCAGAAAGTAGTGTAATCAAAATATATTTCCCTCGTGCAATTTACCAGCACCCTTTACCAAACACTTAAAGACAGCAGCAATTTGAATATGACTGGGTTTATCCTCACATCAGGGATATGTGTCTGCTTGTATGTGCTTTTCTGTGTAATGTGTGTTGCCGTATGTCAGCTGGCGTATGCTTTTTATGTGCAATATGTGTGCTTAACATGTGCAACGCTTGCTTAATGTGTCATTTGTTTTCCACCGGGGACCACATTGGAAATAAATGCTTCTAATATACTTTGCAGCATTCATATGTATATCTGAAGTATCTGAATGGTTGTTTTAATATGCATGTATTTACACCCAAAAAGAAGTCACTCAAATCATCCATAAATAAATACATTAATACCCCATCGTGAGTTAAATCTGGATTTTAAAGGCCCTATATGTAAGTTGGTACTCTTACTGACAGTGTATGACAGTGGCCTTTAGGGGAACTGCAGTCAGTCTCTTACACACGCTCCTGGCTCGTGTGTGTGTGTGTGTGTGAGCGGCAGGCTCGGGAACGCGCATAACGTCACATCCTGTAGATTTGCCGTGAAAACCTGGCCCGAGTCCTCCACATTCCTGCTCATACAGAGACTGAACGGCTGAACAGAGAGACAAGGCTGGTGTCATTAGTTCTCATTAGTTACTGAGAATTCACTCATTGGCAATAAAAAAATGCAAAATGAATGTTCATTTCGTCCGAAAACTTATATAGGGTCTTTAAGAAAGGCACTTGTCAAAGGCCCAAGACTTTCAACAACGATCAAATGTTCCAAAAAGGCAACAACTAGAAAGGTGCTTAAGACTGTGCCATGTGCTGAGGCCTGTTCCCCACAAAGAGACGAAGCCTTGTTTTAGATAACGATTCTGTTCCGTTTAGCGCATTTTGTTCAGGACCATATATTATGCTGCAAAATGGGGGTGCAGTTCAAGCAAGGCTACTGAAAAATTTGTTAGTGCCTTGTTATTTTCATTCTTTTTTTATACTTTCTTGCATTTTCCAGCAATTCTACATTTCTGGTTTTGTTTCAAGCCATATGATGAAGTGGTATGCTCAATTGAGACAAAGAGACGGTGAACTTCCATCAGTGGAATGACATCATCATCATACATGACTTCACGTTCCATGTGGGAAATTGCAAAACGTTCCTACATCTGGGACACATGGCTTATGTTCCACAAATGGCCCTGAAAGACCCCCTTATCTCAAACGTACCAAAGCAAACATTTTTAGACAGTCTACTGACTTGAGACTGTATTTGAGTCCCTGATAACCCTAGAGGCCAATACAGATCATTTTAGATAATAAGGTCAGGCATTATCTTATAAAATCTCCGGTAACCCAAATTATGTTTTAGTTAAATGGCAATTTTTCAAAAAAGTTGGATGTTATGGGCTGTGTCAGTAGTTCATGATTGGTTCGTGTTACTCTCCTTTTAAATGACGCAGCATAACAAGATCACATTTGGCATCCTAACCCATCTTTACAAAGGTTCTTTGAGTTGTGTTAGACACAAAAAAGGTTGCTTATGCAAAGTGGCAGTGTAAAATCTCAAGTTTGTTCCTTCTATTTAACATTGTGGATGAGCAGCAGTTCCATTTGTTCCATTGCAAAGGCAACTATGTGCCGGACTAGCCTTCATCTGTGTCCATGAAACCCTTAGTGTTGTGTAAAGAGGGAACTCTTAACAGATTACAAGGTTTTCTCTAGCAGGATCTGGTTGAATCCTGTCACTCCATTGCTCATCAGGTCTGGATGCATGTCAGCATAGAGAAGTGGAGATCGCTGATAGTGCAGCTTTACAGATCCCTGAGGGGAGGGGAAAAAACACACAAAAAACAATATCACCTGTCTCATAATGAAAAGCTATAGGTGATGATGGGCCTTGCATTTCACTAAGGTTCTGTGGATGTGTGCTCACCCTGGGTTGAGCCCTTATGGAGGCAAGCCCCTGCATGTACTGGTTGGTCTCCACCTTGTACTCCCCTCTCCTGGAGGGCAGGTCGAGGGAGGCCATGACAGACATCATCTTCTGGAAGCCGGTGGCTGTCAGAGACAAGGTGATGGATGGGGCTGAGGCCAGAGCCAGGCCCATGGGCCACCCTTGCACCATGACAGGCTCCTGGATGGTGGAAAGCTGCACCGACCTGACGACGGGGTTTAATGCTGGCATGTCCTCCTCCACAAGGTGCTCAGCATCATCTAGCTCTGCCTCAGCCAAGGAATTCATTAACGCCTGCCATAAGAAAAACAAAACACAGCAATTTACTAATTATTTACAACTTCACAAGGAGAATTAGCAAGTAAATACTAAAATTCATACCTATGCCATTTGCACAATCAAAACATTAAACTGTGCTGTCATGTAATATTCAGACTTTTGCTTGACTCTACGTATGGTGTGATGTTTTCTTTCCACTGCTCACCCTCCACTTCCTCCAGGCCGTCTGGATGACTGCAGCTGCGCTGTGCCATCTCTGGACCCGCCTCCTTACCAGCCATGACCGCACCACTGCAGGGAACATAAAGCACATTCAACCTTCAACATCTGACTGAAAAAACCTAAACCATTCATACACATACAAGTGCAATCTATGCACCATATTGTATGGAGATAAATGTTTTTATATCCTTAGTGAGGGACAATAACATCCAGAAGGAAGTGTCAAAAGAACAACTCAAAGAAAACATCTCATTAACAGCTGATGAGATGAGCTGCGATTATCTGCGACGGGTTCTGTTGCTTCTGAAGGGATAAGCACAGTCAACCTGAGACGATGTGTACAGACTCCACCAGCTGCCGCCTGTTAGCCAGACAGTCGGGTCATAGCAAGCAGACAGTGGGAGCGAGGCCACTGTTTACACTGAGCTCACTCAGCAGTGCAAGGCCAGGGCATTAAGGGCTTTACCTGCTTGGATCAGGGTGGCGGCCCGTCTCCGGGCGTGGCGTCTGCGGCGTTGGTGCCTTCGCCAGCAGCACTGAATGGAGAAGGCCCTCTGGGATATGATCTTCTTTCTCTGATCCTCCAGAAACTCCAGCTGTGGGACAGATCAGATCATCAAATCAGTACTCTTGATTAGACCAGAGCCCAAACACTCCTGATTAGCAGTAGTTTAAACAATTACAACAACACCTGCTGAGCATTACATGACCAGATTTAACACAAAAAGTTAAATTCAACTGAACTAGAAGCTATTAGCATTATGTAGCAAATCTGAAAATGTTTCCCCAGACATTTTTGCATTAAGCTACATCCACTTGTTGAAAGTATGTGTGAGAATGTGTCTGTGTGTGTATACAAATGACTGACCATGGACTGGGTCAGAAAAACTTTAGTCCTTCCACAGTGCACCGATGAGCTGTGTGTTTCACTGTCAAGAGCCTGGCTTTGTAACACCACTCCGAGAAGCGTATCCACTGCTGGCCGAAGACCGTCCTTCCTGTCAGCCTGCACATCTGAGACTGGGGGGGAAACCAGGAATTAGACATTGCCGAAACTGTCATTTTAAGCACTAGAGACACACTTCAAGTTGGACAACAGACATCAATAGCACTGCCACTGCAGAACACTGATATGATTGCTGTGAAATTTAAGGTGAAAGTTGGCATTGCATCTTTCAAACCTGATAACATGCTAGTTTAAATCAAGGACTGGCAGTAGAGATGCGAAAAGTATGCCAAAGCATTTGGCGGTGTTCAGGTTCCTTGAACATTAATATAAAAAGCAGCCCAACAGTGGATCATGACAAATATCAAAGCTCAAGCATACAATAATCAAGTAGAACACAACAAATGCCATTAAACAACATGCAAAGCAGGTTCTGATGGTCAGAAATGCATGCATTTACCTGAAATGTTCTAAAGGAGTTGCAAAGTTTTGTTAGAAAAGTCCCGTTTTTATGCACCAAATTGAAAAGTCCCAAGGAGAGTAGAGAATTGAGGATCAAATCTAGTAAGAGGGCTAGTGAAGGAAAAGTAGAATAAACCGGCAGACCTAAAGAGAGGAAATAAAATCACTTTTTTGTCAACTGTAAACATGCTTAAATTGACCTCAACTGCATCAAGCCACAAACCGTACTTACCACCAGGAGCCCCTGAGTTGAACACTGAAGATTTAGAAATCAGTCCATAACGTTGTATGAAGCCTTTGAAAGGAATTCTACACAACAGAGCAGAAATGACAAGTCAACCAAAAACCAACAGAAATGAAGACTAGAGTGAAACAAAGACAAACACCTGTTACCTTATTGGAAATCCTGCAGCACTAATGTGTATGGTCTCCACAATCCCACAGGCCTCCAATTGCATAACAACCTGACAACAGATAGGAAAGGTCCTCATTAAGAGTTTTTCCTATTGTGAAAATAGAAAGTATTGATTTTCATTGCGTCATCTACACCAACACGGTACTGTTGAAAAGAGAACAGTGGTAATGGCGAGTCATCTTCAATCATCCCACCAGATACCAGTGCAGAGCATCTACCTCCTCCTTTTTGAAGGTCAGCGGCTTGCAGTCTGGGTTAGGTTTGATGCAGCGGGTGTAATGGGGAGTTGTGGTGTGGAGGATCTTCATCAGACTCTCCAGAGAGTTCTACAGTCCGACATGAACATCATCAGCGCCATGACAAGATCCAGTGTGACTAAATCCTGCCAGGAGGAGCTCTAGAGGCCCCAACAAGCTATCATAATCCTGGTAATAAATGGTTTCATTGACTCCCACCTTGAACTTGGAGACCACGGTTACTTTACTGAGCATCCTGGTTGTTGGGTTCTCAGTCTCCTTGTCGGCAAAGATCTGGTGAAGCAGAGGGTTGTCAGACTTCTGCAGCAGGTCGATGAGCTCTGGTGGCACCGGGTCCTATAGCAGGAAATCCAGCAGAAAATGAATGGATGGGTCGATGGTCAACTTTTCTCAACATAATTTAACTTGACTTTCTTGCATACCTTGTTTTTCTCCATCATGCCCTCTACCTGGTAGTTGACTTTGCCAGCGTAATGCGCCACGGTAAAGTGTGGCTCCTTGCTGAACTTATCCCAGCTTATGTTGACATTGTCACAGAGCTCCTTCTCCAGACGAATCCTGAACTTTTTGGCGTCTGATGCGCGATTAAGACGACATTCCTGGACGGGCAGGTAAGACGATGTACAAAATCCATTTACTATCGATAAATAAATACTTTAAAATCAATCAATTCATGCACGAGTCATGAAAATGACCAGCAGACCTCATTAAGAAGAGAAAAGACGCTGGTAGGGCTGCCTTCTATCAGATCCAGACAGCTCTGGTTGTCCTGGTATTTGACAAAGGACCACTCCAACCCCTCCGACACATATTCCTCCTGGGAGGAGCAGATATGAAAATAGATATTCAAGCCCGCCATCCAAAGTGTTCACATATCGAAGGCAAAAACTGCTCATCCAATTGAATGATAGGAAACCCATTATTTCACATCAGAGGCAAGGCAAGACAAGACAAACATTATTATATCTGTTCATTTCATCTTCAGATTATCAACTAATCAGACAATTAACTTTATCTAGCCCCTTCAGATTTGGTAAAAAAACTAAAACAATACCTCAACAATGTACCACAATAGTAAAGACAGCAAAATGATCTGTACATCTGAGATAAAAAAATACCAGAGATAAAATGAATTAAATCAAATGACAGAATAAGAACAAAAATACGAATAAAATAGAGGTACAGTATTAGAGTTTTCCACAGGCAGAAGGTCGTAAAGACTGAACGAGGCCTCCCTGAATGTCTGAGCCCTGGACGTCGAGACAACAAGGAGATGACCATCAGAGGACCTGAGGCTCTGCTGAGGTCTCTGCTTGGAAACAGCAAACTGAGAGAAGCTACCTGCTGAGATCTGAGATAGTGGGCCACAAAGTGCTGCTGGAGTTTCTCATTGGCGTAGTTGATGCATAGCTGCTCCAGGTTATTGATCTGAAAGCACTCAAACCCGTACACATCTAGAAGACCTGGAGATCACAGAGAAGTCTGTGTGAGCTTGAACAAAGAGACAGAAAAAAAATATATATATATATACTGTAGGTATGTATTCAACATGGTCAAAGAAAAGAATTTTTGCACCTATGAAATTGCACCAAGTGGAGTTGTCTGCGCATATGCTGTTGTTGATGAACGCAACCAGCCATTCAAACAATCTGTTAAAAAAAAAAAGCTCAATTACCGCAAAAGGGCATGTCTCCCTTACTGTGTACAGTACACAAAAAAGGTATGATGGTTTCATATTGAAGTCGTTGACAGATGGAATGTTTGACGATAACAGACCAGCGCTTTTCACTCAATATTATCAGTCTGACATATTTCCATGTTATGTTTGATAATCAAATCCTCATTCTTACTGGGCATAGATGACCTTGGCCAGGCAGTCTCTCCTAATGCTGCACTCTGACTGGGAACAGGGCTTGAGGACACTCTGCTTCCCTGCCTTCAGCGTCCTCACTCTTAAACAGGTCTGGAGCTCCTCCACCGGGACACACAGCAGCCCAGCAGCCCTCTGCAAGAAGTCTACCAAAGGCAAGAGTGGAATGCTCTTAACTGTGCATTTCATGTTTGTGGGTAATTGACGTCAGGGAGCACGTTGTCATGAAATATATTCTTGAATCCAGCGGCTTGTAATATGGGAATACAATCAAATCCATTGCCAACAAAGGTTAGAGAAGCATTTCATTAGCAAAGTGGGGTGGACCCGCTCCGCCAGCCAGGATACGACAATAGGAAAATTTTCCAA
>OMLI01073558.1:0-12229 GCA_900302605.1 Rondeletia loricata | reverse complement strand
CACACGCACACACACACACACACACACACACACACACACACACACACACACACCAAGCATTATATGACTGTATGCAAGTAATATTAAGAGTCGTTTAATTATCTGAAACAAAATCATATCCAATACCTTTAGATTGTTCCTCTAGGTCACAAGGTTGTGATTCATCCACGGAGGAGGAGAAATTCACATTCCCCAACTGCAAAATCCCTGCTAATATCTGTAATACATACACCAAAGAGAATAAATTAGATACTATGCTTACGAAATCCATATAAAGATAGATTGAAATTTCCTCATAAATATACCTTACCCTAAATATTTGTCCCTGCCTCTCTGCATTAATGCCCAGGTGAACCATTGCCTCTACGGTCTCATGAAAACAATGTTCTGCAAAACATTAAAATGAAGAGCAAAGTTACTCATGAAAATCTAAAAACTAAAAACTAAAACTGATCAGTTTACAAATGCCTAAATACCAAAAATAAAGACCAACCTTCCACCGTTGTTTCAGCATTTGGAAGCCAGACAAACTGTTGGTCATGTGACATCCTCCACTCCTTTCTCTGCTCATCTGTGGCCCCTTTCATCATCTGAAACACAATAAGCTCTCAGCATCTACCTCTTGTGTATTTATGACAAATTGCAAAACCATAACCTAAGGCCATTAATATCCCATTATGAACAGCAATAATTTACAGAACCAACTCACCCACACTATACAAGAAAGCTTCTTGATCATCCATACCCAAACTTAGCCAAGGTTCAACTGTCAAGAGTACAGGATTACATATGAGGTTTAGCGTACGTCTTATAACTTGCCTGGTAAAAGATGTGGAAGTTTCTCTCGTTAGCCGGTTGGCAGGCCACCCTGGTCTTCTCCAGCAAATATGTTTGCACCAACGCCCCCACTAATAGTTGAGACCTTCATCACAAATAACATGTTCAGCTGAATAAACAGATCATCAGCCTGTCCTAATAGTTCCTCTCTGCAAAAGTGAGCTGATGACATGAAGCGCAATGATGAAGGAAGTACAGAAGGGCTCAATCACAGGTACCTGTCTAGCTGGAGCTGGATGTACTTTCCAAAGCGACTGCTGTTATTGTTCCGTAGAGTACAGGCGTTGCCTACGCAGGGGTTAAAGCTTTGACTGAGTGACTGTCCACAGCAACAATCTTCACGTCAACAAGAAACCAGTGACAAGCTGTCTCACCAAAAGCTTCCATGATGGGGTTGGAGTCCAGCACCCTCCTCTCCACCCTTTCCACCGTGTCCTGACTCTTCACCACTGAGGAGGAGGCGGCCACAGTGGCATAGTATTTCATCAGGCAGCGGGAAGTCCATGTCTAGAAAGATCGTTCAGAAACCACTAAGCATTAGAGCCCAGCCTGGCAAAACAAATCATCAGTCAACTAATAGTAATAAAGATTCTATATACTCATCTTCTAGTCCATTTAAAGTGGTAATCCGTGAGATTCTGTTTTTTTTATTTTGGTGACATCTTTTAGTGCTGTGGTGTTTCTGCACTGCACTTCCCAGAGATCACTTGTCAATCAAACAGTGTGTCCAGCACTGTGACGACTTTTTCCTTGGACTTTCTGTTAATGAAGTTTGAGTTTCTGTAGGTGGCGCTCTTTTCTTTGTCTGTTCAGTCATGGTGGCTATCAATGCTCATGCTAACTACCCAGTTCTTCTATTTATTCCAAACATACCGCTGTTGCTGCTGTTGAAAATGTGAAAAGTATTTCTTTAAGCATAACACATTATGTGTTGATTTACCTTTCCTGCGCCGCTCTCACCACTGACCACCAAGGACTGGTTCACTGGCTCTAGTTGGCCCTGCACATTCCTGTAGGCCTCTTCAGCCACAATAAAGATATGTGGTTTGAACTCCTGTTGACAACAATATCACAGACATGTTAGATGTAACGTCACTGCTTCTTAATTAATACCAGTAGAACGTGTATAAGTCAGTTTGATAACACTGAGAGACCAGTGTGAACAGTAGCTGTGAAGTTGTAAATACCTGAGGCTGAGGAGCACAGTGATACTCCTTCATCACATCCAGAGAGTAGAGGTCTGGGATGGGCTGGAAGGGGTTGAGTGCCACCAAGGTGCAGCCTGCATGGGTGTAAAACACCTTCACACTGTACCTGGCCTGCAAGCATTTCAGCACTGCCAGAGAAACCCCCCCCCAGGATATATTCATTAGCATTAGGCATACATAGAAAAAACAAACAAACAGACAAGCTGATATTTAATAGCTTATAACTTAAGCTTGAAGGAATAAGAAATCCCCAAACAGAATAACAATGAGCTTAACAAGGTTCAAAATTAAATGTCACTGAGAGAAAGCCAAAAAGGTGAATACATTTATATTATTTCTGATATACTCTCATTTGGGTGTCAGGTCAGGTGTTTTCAGTCTCAAAACCTACATGCTAAACAATATACTAAACAACACCATTGGAGGAGACAACAGGAGAATACCCCAGAACTAGATTCATTTGACCCACAGGCTTCCTCCACTGAGCCACCAGGATGCCCCCCAAAGGCTTTCTGGCAACATGCAACCCAACTTGGTGCTGCTAGTCAAAACCACCAGCAAATCTCCCGGGAGGTTCTGGGGCCTGACGGGTCTTCTCATACTATAATCGATAGCTCCAGTCAGATCATTAAACCACAGATCAGAGTTAATGACTCTAAGCATGGTGAGTCACCTTTAGACAAGACAGCTGCAATGCTCCGGACCGCTAAAATGGCAAAGGATATGGCTATGATGTGTTGCCTGTAGCCTGAATGCATTGTTCAAACTCTTTGACTATTGCTTTGAACATGACATTATCCAAACGATATGTAAATACAGCATAATCAACCCTATAGCCTATTACCCAAGTCAGAGTGTGCTAGAAAAAACCGTCCTGCTGCACTACCGTGGAATTACTCTGACCTCTACTGTTAATAAGCTGTACTGTTTTGTTTTGTTAGGTGGCATTTTCCCTTGGGCTGAAACAAATAACCATAGCAGATTAACTAAATAGGTTCAGAGAGAAATATAGCTGCCTTTATGATACCACAATTATAGATTCAATGGGAAAATATTTTAAAAGTCTCTGTTCCTTTATAGACTTCTCTAAAGCTTTTGACCACATTAATAGAGATATATGAAGTAAGCTTGACAACGTCGGCCTCTTCTGTCCATGTATGATCATGTGAAATGTTATGGTAAGAGTAAATGGCTGCCTTACTGATTGGTGCCTTGCTAATAGTAGTTTAAAACAGGGCTCAACAATCTTACTCTAGCAATCAAAGCTTTAAGGTGTCTGTATCAATGAAGAACATTGGTCTTTTCTTTTATATGCCAAGGACATTGCACTTCTATCTCAATCAGAATGAGAGCTGCAAGAAATGTTTCGTATTGTTTTTAAAATGGTACAAACAATAGAGTGGAAATGAAAACAGATTATTTTTTTATGCTGTACATTATAGAAACTTTTCAATCCATAGATCATGCTTCACGTTTACTGTGACCCTACTATATTAGAAATGTATAATGAATACAAGTATCTGAGGTTGATTATCACCGTTTTGTTTGGTATGTGTCTATGAAGTATATAGCCAACAAAGCAAAGAATTGCCTTTGGTTCTGTCATTTGAGTGTTTAATGCCCCCATAATGCTTCAGCATTAATGCTGTGTTTATCGTCCCTGCAGATTTTATCTTGACGTGGGTAAAAACACACCAAATACTGCAATCCAAGGTGACATGAGCTGGAAAACATTTGTGTCACCACTGCCTGTGTATTTGTAAACACTGATTAAGTTTATGCAACATGTCAAACAAGCATCTTTGTGAAATTTGTATTTTTATGGGCTACAGCATGCTCCAACCACGAAGAATTTTATATGCAATTCCAAATAAATTATTTAACACCAATAACATGTCCAACTGATCTGCTCATCGCAAAGACTTTGAAACGACACTCTCAGAGAATAATGCATTTTCTATGGTGCACTGACACACTGACACATACGATGGCAGCCTCTCCCTTGGGCTCAAACAGATTATGAATCAGACTGTTGGAAGCATTGCAGCTTAAGAAATTGGCAAGAGGTTTTATCAACATTTGACATCAGATAAGTGAGAGGAGTCTCTGCGTAAAAGCCCTGACCTTCACTGTTCTTCTCACTAGTAGCACGCTTTCTGCTTGGGAGTGACAGCCTGTCGTCTTTTTGCCTTGCTTATGAACAAGCCTTATCAATTATCTACCACTGCAACCAGGACTAGAAGCAGCCACAGAGAAAAATGAGCAAACGTGACTGAAATGTATGTGGCTGACTAAAATGTCCAGAGGTTTTATTGACAAAAACTAACCAAATCTCACAATAGGTGAAACGACTTAAGTGTGACCCACTCCACCAGCAGGTACAACCACCAATCCCTGTGATACAATATATTTTCAAAGCGGTTCAGAGAGCCCCATACCATTCAGCCCTAGTTGTTACCTGTTGTTGGGGTCACTGGGTTGACTTTGGTGAGGTCATCGTAGGTGTGGAGCTGGTCTTCATCTACGAGGAAGGCCTGGATTTCTCCCTCCAGTGAATCATTCAGGGACCGGCGATGAGAATGGACTGTCATGCCGACTCCTTTCACCTACAGTATATGAAGGAGGCAAAGGGTGAGTCAAACACACAGAGAAAGGACATAGCGTTCAAAACATGAACTGGCACAAGCGTTAGTACAATAACTAACGTGTTAATTGGGGATACCAAACAATTTAACAATTTATATAGTTAGATTTTAGACATTTAGTCGGCGCTCTAGTCCACTTAGTGACTTACAATCAGTGCAACAACAGAAAAAGCTTAACTTCTTGATCGTCATGGATAGAGAAGTGCAAGATGATGAAATAAGAGCCAGGGAGAAAAGGTAGAAGGTTTTTATGTGTATATTATTTGTTATTCCTATGGTCTAGGACAGTCTAATCAATATTTGTAACATGAACATCTCTCTCCAAAAGCCAGAAACCAGACAACTGAGACCCAAACCTGTGACGTCATCAAGATGTGAAGTCTGTAGCTGTTATGTAGACAATACATTTAGAAAGATGGCAAAGGTCATATTCTGAGGATGAGGATATATTTCCTGGCTCTGAACTGATACCAGTAGGACAAAATAAAGCTCATTTGGGGAATTAAAAGCTCAAACATTCTGTGGGTCCATAAAACCAGTCTAATATTCATGGGCTAAGGAGCAGCTACAGACTGTTCATCTCAATGCCATCATACCTAGGTTCAAGTTTTAATTCTAGGCTTTTGGAGAGAGTTGGCCATGATCACAAATACTGATTACATACAAAGTATGAAAACCATGTATGAATTCTTCAATTGTGTGCTATTCTCATGGACACCAGGGTCTATTTTAGAGGCCTAGATTAATAAACCAAGCTTGTAGTGCTGGGCTGCTGGTCCACCAAACTCCGGTGACATAGCTAAAAACAAACAATATTACAAATGGAAATATGTTATCAAATAGCCCAGTCTTGGCGTAACCGCACGCATCGCGGCTTTGGTGTGCGTAGCGATTTCCAGCTAACGTTACCGCATGTAATGTGGTCACAGGTGTGCGTTTATCGGGTACAAAGGCTTTGAATGTGACTAAGCCAATCAAGTTTTCATTAACTTTTAATTTGTCTAACAACTAAACTTCTCAGCCACCACAGCCGTACCGTACCTTTCCCCCTCCAGGTCTCTGTCCTGCTCTGCGCTGCTCCTCCAAAGAATTCATGGATTTTAGCGTTACGGATATTTTCTCCATCGGTCACGAACACTATCATGAAAATGATGTCTGCCTTCTAACAAAGACCAGTAGTTTATAGTCTCACTCTGCCGCCATTAACCACGACATTTTCCTTTGCTGTCATAAAACTCCACAAGGACAGATTTGACTTTCCCGTCCCCGGCCGCCCGCTGCCTGCCTCTGACCCGCCCTCTTCCTGACGCAGGCCGCGCACACCATTGGCTGAAAATAACACGGGTAAACTTTACCCTGAAGAGAGACTTGAAGGCAGCAGGACTTGATTGACCCGCATTCGTTGCAGGTTGTTGCAACCTGGTTGGAACCCAGAAATGTCCAATTGTACCCCTTTCCCCTTTCACTTTCACACTGATGGTCACCCCGCATATTTAACAGGTCACTAGTCTGGTGTGAAAGGGATAGTCGTGAAACGAGAACTCTCAGCTTCATATTCAAGTCCTGACCTAGGCTGAGTGATAGCTGGTTCAACTGATAAGGGTTTTTGGAGGCCTAAACCAATACCGATATTTTTGTATTGGAGCTGCCGATAGACAATATTTTGTGCCAATATTCTAGGTAGGCTAGCAGCTTCTTCAGACAGGGTGACCCACCCCACCTATTCAATTATAGATGAAACTCACTTACGGCCTGTAAATTAATTATTAAATTACAAAGAACATTATGAAAGATTTAATTTCAAAAATAAATGTGCAAAGAAAATAAAATGTCAGGTTTTACAGACTGTTTCTATGTAGTTGTGGTCATGGAGGAACCTCCATCATATCAGCAGGGGACGACACTGAATGGCCGATATCCAATATTTCATAAAAGCCCAATATTGGCCCACGATATTGGCAAACCGATATATCGGTCTAACTCTTGTGGCTACTAGTTAGCAACAAAACTCACACCTGAGCCACTACACAGCTGCTCAGCAGTTTGCACCTCTGGGGTTTACTTTTTATCCTACTGCAGTAGTGCAAACAACTAAAGCATGAAGC
Organism: Rondeletia loricata; assembly: GCA_900302605.1. Lineage (NCBI taxonomy): Eukaryota > Metazoa > Chordata > Actinopteri > Beryciformes > Rondeletiidae > Rondeletia > Rondeletia loricata. Next base: position 5,434 of record OMLI01073558.1, on the reverse strand, counting down.
GCATTCAAAGTAAAGGGTTTTAAAATAAATTTGACAAGTTGAATGGAGCATGCAGCTGTCTGCTTGGAAGGCTGGTCTACTGTAAATCTTCCAACAGTAGCCAAGGCATTCATTGTTTCAACAATAGAAAGCACCCAGTTTATCAGAGGCATGACGCTATTGGAAAATGTTTTTTATTTCATAAATGATTGTCTGCATGATTATATTTTGATCTATGCCAAAAACCATGTGTGCACTACATCAAATTTATGTTATTCTGCATATTTATTCTCATAGCAAAAAAAAATGGTGCCAGAGAGTTTCATGGAGTGATGCTGTTGGCTTGTCTGTCGAAGTTTCCGTCAGTCAATCAGGCTTTTCACATCAGCCATGCTGCTGCCAGATAGATTATTTATCATCCGTCTTATTTTCAACATTTGTGGAGGTTTTTGAATAGTCATACTGTACTTGCACAGGCAGTTAGTTGTATCTATTGAAAGCAGATAACCCATTTTTGTGCAATTGGAGAGAAGTGGTTTTTTTCTGAAATATGAAATATGATCAGTGTTTGCTGAAATATGCTTATAGGGAACTATTATAAACTCTGCTCTTATTTTGAATTGTATAGTGGTTTTAGCTACAAGTCATTACTGAGGGCAAACTTTGCCCCAGTGTGAACTCCCTGCGCGCTTGTTCATTCAGGTGCCTTCAGGTCACCTCGAAAATAGGACGTTTTACTTCCTGTTTTGTGTTGTCAGAACTTGAAAACTTGTGTAAAGTATTCACTAGATATAACCAACAAAATAAACTGGGAAGAAAGGTGAATGATTTAAATTACAGACACATTTCCATTATAATATTAGTGAAAAAGAATGAAACATGCTTTGCATTCTTTTACGAACAACCAATGAGTAATGCAAGAAGACCAAGAGGCAATGTGGTGTAGCATTATGTCTTTTCAAGCCTTGCAAACTGGGACAAAATAGCAGTAATTGATGCCCAATCAGACCATTGTAGAGGCTGGAGATAGTTTAGCCATAATCAGGAGTGAGTGTGTGTGAGAACAAATAGAATGCAGGAGTTATGAGAACTATTAGGCAATATGAGAAAGTGAGGCTGAGAACTTGCTAGTTGATATGTTCACTTAGAATGAGGCAATACAAATTATTTTTTGGCTGGACATCGATAGCGACCCAGCCATAGAAACCCAAAAGTCCGTGACTGACTGAGTGACTGATGCTATTACCTTATTTGGGCATAGTCACATCATCAAATTGTGACATCATGACATCACATCATCACGTCATGACATCATCACATTGTGACATCATCACATTGTGATATCATCACATCATCACATCATGACATCATCTCCAGCCACAGCTTGTTTTATTTTGGACTGGTCTTTTATTTGGAATGGCTCAATTTCTTTGCTATTTGATTTAAGGTGCCCATTGTTATAGAGAGACGTTTTAACAAAATTCAACTTCAAGTTAAAATTTGATGATGAATTAATCCACACATTCTGAATACAGGACTAAAGATAAAGCCCATGATACACGAGGCACTGTTGTCAATGATTGATCAAATTATCCTCCCAATGCCCGGTATTTGCCCTTAAAATAGCCAAGGACGCAAGGAACCGCTGCATGGAACCCAGAGTCCCGGTTAGTCGGAAGTTACCGGGAATCCGAGTTGTCTTGAATGCGGCATTGAATACGGAAATGAGCGACGCTTGTGTTGCATGCTGAACTTACTGAAAGCATGAAGGGTCTGTAAACAGCAATGCTGTAATAAACAAAAGGTATTTTAGTGCGAACCTATATCCCACCACGCTTTTCAGATAAGCCCGTGGTAAGTACTGATATTACACAGCTGACAATGTGACAGGTGACGTTATAGTAACGTTGTAGGTTATTGGACTTGGCTCTGCCAGGCCTGTAATCTTGTATATAGCCTACCGGTTTGGTTAGTATTTAGTATTAGTGGGCTTGCTGAAAGCTAGTGCACTAACTGTTCTTCAAATTAATGACATTATTAAGAGAAGTATCTGAAAACATTACTTCTACATACTACCTACCTACTACTACTAATAATAATTAGAATGAGTTTGAAAGATCTGAGAGATTGTTCGGCAGCCTTGCAGTTGTTGTGGTGAATAATGAATTTGAATGTTTGCAGGCAATGTCTCAGCGGGAACTGAAGGAGGCGTTTGTCAGCCATCTCAATGGGACCAGCCTGGAGGAAGTGGCCCTGGGCTCATTTCTCGCCCCACTGTGCCTCGTCAACAGAGCTCTGGTGTTGATTCTCTATCATCAGGGCAGAGGAACCCTCCCGCTGCCCTTTCCGTGGATCTCTCACCTCCTTCTAGACTTCTCCACAGTTATCCTTCCACTTGTTGTCTCCTGCACTATTCTCAGTGACATGCTTCACCAGGTCATCACGGCCCTAGCTTTCGTCTCAGCTTGTTTGCTGTGCTACATCTACCACACCAGCAGCCACCCTGCTGCTGCACGCCCACACACCGCCATCAAGAGCTTCCTCCAGAGTCACGTTCAGTGCAGCCAGGTCCCCTTTGTGACTATCTTTCGAGTGCTTGTAAATATGATAACGGCCATCAGCATTCTAGCGGTAGACTTTAGTGTCTTCCCAAGGCGATACGCTAAAACCGAAACCTATGGGACGGGGGTCATGGACTTTGGCGTTGGAGCTTATGTCTTTGCAAATGCCCTAGTCTGTTCAGAGGCACGGAGGAAGAATATCTCAGGATCCAAGGTGAATCACGTCACTAAACAGCTCCTGTCTGTCTGGCCCCTGGTTGTCCTTGGTATGGGCAGGCTAGCGAGTGTCAAAATGACTGGCTACCATGAGCACGTGACAGAATATGGTGTTCACTGGAATTTCTTCTTTACATTAGCCATAGTCAGAGTTGTGGCTTCTCTGCTCTTGGCTCTGTTCCCAGTCAGTCAGTCATGGGTTTTTGCCCTCCTGATCGGCGGTCTTTACCAGTTTACTCTGGAGGCAACAGCTCTGAAGTCTTTCATTATCCACAACGATGACAGAGCAAAGGACTTTCTGCATGCCAACAAAGAGGGCATCTTCTCTATTGTGGGCTACGTAGCCATCTACATGGCGGGAGTTCAAATTGGACTGTATGTGATGCAACCAAGAACCCAAGTGAGAGAATGGCTGAAAGCGATGGGTAACCTCTTGTTGGGAAGCTGTGTACTGTACGCTGCATTGTACACATGTCAGACACTTGTGGAGCCGGTGTCTCGGCGCTTGGCAAATTTACCTTTCTGTATTTGGACTATCGCTCAGTCCCTGTTTGTTATGTCCTTCCTTGGTCTAGCTGATGTGATTTTACTTTATTTTAAAAGAATGTCAGGCTCTAACTTTGTACCATCGTCATGGAATTTGTATAAAAAAGAAGCAGATTCCTTTTCTGACAAAAAGAGAAGCGAGGTGGAAGGACTTTGCCTTGTTCAAGCCATCAACAGGAATCAGTTGTTATTTTTCATGCTCGCAAATGTAATGACAGGTTTGACCAACATGTTGGTGGACACATTTAGTTGCAGTGATTCATTTTCAGTGTGTGTTTTGCTGTCATACATGTTCATGAATTGCTTTGTAATATATGTTTTACATCTCTGTGGGATTACAGTCAAATTTTGGTAAATATTGCTTTTGCAAAACTACAATGTCACTTTGTGTATTTTGAACTTGTTTGTGGGTCTGACTCAAAGACACTGGAATTCAGGGCAATTCAAACATGGAGAAGATTTTTTTTTATGTCATAAGATTTGAGCTGTGATGCTTAAGTTACCTTTGTAGATGCTGTGTGATATTTATGCTCATGCATGTTACAAATACATCTGTGGCCAGGACACATTTTTGAATGTTCTTGAATGATTTGCCTATGTTATTTAAATACAAATTTAGTTTGCCAAGTCACTGCATTGTCACTACTGAATAATATACTCCACCCGTAAAACGCAGGCTTTATTATATACTGTACTAATACTATGGTATTTAAAAGATTGGATCAGTAATAGGTCTGAGCTTTTCATACAAGTACTAACAAGAGCTGAAAGCTAACATGAATTTTGTATGTCATGTCTGTAAACACTGGAGTAAAATACACCTGTATTTGGTTAAGAAAGTTCCAGAAATATATTTTCCATCTACCAATCAAACTCTTCAATAACATTCAGATAAGTAGCTGATTGTATCATTAAAGCTCATTTAGGGTTACTAATCCACTTGTTAGTTTGCCTGTAAAGCAACACATACTTTAAAGTGTTCTTGCAAAGGAACTTTAGTTCTTCCTCATGTTACTTATTATTGTTCTGCACAAACACTGTCAGCTAACTGCTTTGGCATACTTTGGTAACTTTGATTGTATACAACTTTTTTCGCACTATTTCTTAAATTGTGTTTATCTATCTTATCTATCTATCTATCAAGCATACTCAGAATGTAAAATGATGCTGCAATTGAACGTATACTGAGTAATAGAGCTTTTACTACTCTGCATATACACTTCCACTGTATTTGTAACAGTTCACATCCATCGTTTACTTCCTTTTTCTGTCTCGTCATCTCGTTTACTTCCTTTTTCTGTCTCGTCATCTCGTTTCTTTCTTGCTTCAATACTCAATGCAATTCTCTCATTGTTTCAGGGTTTTTCGTTTTTCATCTTGTTTTGTCCCTCAAATCTTACTGACTTTCAAAAATATATAAATTATGATTTATTTTATTTTATATATTTTAACATTAAAAAACAACTGTTTCAGTGTATCATCAATACAGTCTCTGTGTATCAAACTTTCAACCAAAATAAATAAAATAAAACAAACACAGGGGGATACAGAATTTGATATTAAATAAAAGATGGCAGTATAATCCCTTTGGATTTAATCCAATTAAAATGCACTTTGCATTCAGGGTGTGTTGTATTGTTTCAGTATATACTTTGTTTTGTGTGTTCTTTGGTGCCACCTAGTGGTAATTGCAAATAGCTGTGTAACAGGAAGTAGAGCCCTGTAGTGATGGGAATTACGGCTCTTTGAAGGGAGCCGGATCTTTTGGCTCCGTTCCATTCTTTTTTCTTTTTAGGGGGCGGGGGTTACTTGGTTTATCAGTCTTAAATCAAAATCTTTGGTTTATCTGCGGAATAATCACTAGGATAATGATAGGATAAGATTTGGATCAGATTCAAACTTAGATACTTAAAGCCCCTGGAAACAAAGCCTCAAATCGTTAAAATGTATGTATGATATCAAACATGAGTGTGATATTAAGCTTCCACCAAAGTTTGAATGAAAAAATATAGGCCTATATATAAGGTGACAAGATGTCCCCGATTTTCGGGGACAGTCCCTGAATTAAGTAATCTGTCCTTGACCATATCCTGTCCCCGAAAACGTCCCCGATTCGTTCTTACAAAAACGTG
>OMLI01073557.1:0-14008 GCA_900302605.1 Rondeletia loricata | reverse complement strand
GTCCTCCTCGCCAGGCTCTTAATTGAAAAAGCTCCAGATAAGTTACTCGGTATGTTTTTCCGAAGTAGCACGTCCTTCTATCCTTTTGTTTTTTGTTTTTCTTTAGCTGCTCCACCGTTTTTGATCCATGTTTGTTGAGCTAACTTTAACGTCTCTTCTGTCTTTCTTGGTAAACTTTCACACTGTCGCTATCCAATTCCCAAGGTCATGTTACCGTGGAAACGTTGAGTAACGTGACTCACGTCACCTCTCATCATTGTCATAATAAACACACAGATTTGTTTCTTCTATATTTATATTGCATTGTACAGTATGTTCTCTTATTGTGCAAATAAACCTTTCTCAAAGTGTTCTCATTTATTACATTTCTTTGTGCACGCTATTTTTCAGAACATTTTTAACAAATTATACTTTCAAAAAGTGGTGGGGACATGTCCCCAGCGTAAATGACACCTATGCCTGTGGTTATGGAGGTGCTATTCAAGTATTTTCTAATCTATCAAAATATTCCAATGCAAACAGGGTTTGACGTCAGGTTTGTGCGATTTCCCTTAATCACCAGTAAATAGAGTGAGCTAAACACCTTTCTGAATACTGGTAAGGGAATTCTATCCCCTTTAGATGTGGCTTTGAGGAGAAACGACGAGATGTGATCCACTAGTAACATAAGGCTGGTACCAGATGCGGCCAGTGCCATTGTCCTCTGGGGCAGAGCTTGGTTAACATTCAGTGGAGCTGTAATGCACTCAGCAGAGCTACTTGTTATCAAAGGCTGCAACTGTTGTGCAAAATCAGAATCTTTCTTACACTTCATTAGCCTGAATCCAGCACCATGAAAAAGCATCTTTGGGGCTTCTTTCCTTTTTCATCGTCGCCTGGACTAATATTTCAATATTTGGACTATATAATTCCAGACCAATCTCAGTGGCAAAGGGTTGCTATACTCACGTGGGTACATGTGAACACAGGCTAACTGCATCCAGCCCACAAATTGGCATGAATTGTGAAATCCAAATAGTCCCACAAGTAACAAATTATTATGAATTAAAAACATAATGAGTCGAATGCAGGCTAACAGTTAATCAGCACAACAGTTTTGATGATTTGACTGATAGTATACTTTACTATATCATACCCCATTTGTATGAATATGTATATTGCTACTGCAGTGTTTCCCATACATAGGCTCATCTGTGACGCACCGCCACAAAATCGGCAGGGCCACCACAAAATCTAAAGTTGGTCAATGTATAGAAATTGATCTAAATCTATCTCTAATGTGCGCATCACATCATGTCTGTCATTTGGCGGTCACAGACCAGTAGCGTTGTACTCAATCCGACGTTGCTTTTATAGGGGGCGTTGCCAGATATGGTCAAACGAACTGTGGCCGTGATAGGGTGTTTGCTAGCTGACGAAAGCTGGCACCACTACGTCACCTGGCACCATGATCAGCCAATAGCAAAATACAATTGCAATAGCCGGTCTTCAACCTGCAAAGTAACAACTTTTCACTAAAATGTCAAGATTTGGACCTGAATCAATCGACAACACTACTAATTTAAATAGCCAAATACATCGGGTTACAGCTGAAAAAAGTGTTTTGGGGGTTTAGTTACTCTTTAAGTACTTATTCATTTACATATATTCACACAGAATTATGGAGATTGAGATTACATTTCTGACTTGGAAAGTTAGCGGAGAAGGCCCAGCACTGCTATTTAGCTGAGCTACTAGCTCCCACCAAATTGGTCGCATCGATTCGGCTGACCTATCATGGCCAAGTGGTATACAGATTGCAGAATCAGCATTTTGTGGCGTAAAGTAAATTAAAATGATGAAAGGTCACTTCACATGATAATGTTACCACATTATGAAAATAGTACAAAGCCCACAAGTAAGCTATTAAGCTGGAGTTACTCAAATTGCTAGCCATAATTAGACCAAAAGACATCCCATTCACATGCGCATCCTGAACCAAGGATGGTGTAGTGACCGTGTTTTTTCATTTTTCATTTTTTCTTAAACATACACAGTCCCGCCCATGATTAATAATTACTGAAACCAATTAATGACAAGATTTTCTGAGGCCAATAACCTGTTTAAAAAAGTGCCGAATTTGTTTAATTCAACAAATTATGTTGAACAATTCTTGTATGACTTCTTTGGTCTGGCGTTAAACTCACCTTGCTCTGAGTCTGAGTCTGCCTCTGCCTTGAAGAAGCCTGGAGCTACAGGTAAGGGTCTGAGGGGTCTTGGTTTGGGTGTGGGAGGAGACATCCATTTCTTTCCAATGTACTCGACATATGTCCCAGGGAAGTCCCCTTTTTCCTGAGTGGTTTCATTGAAGCCAGGTAGCCAGCCAATGTCCTCTGGCCTCTGTTCCAGCCCATCACTGTACCCTAGAGCCACCAGAGCTCCTTTGCTTACCGTTAGTATGTCCCCCACATGCAAATCAATGTCCTCCTCCCTCTCCTTCTTGTAGTCATAAAGCGCTCTGTATTGATATCCTTCAGCACTCATACTTATCACTTTGTGTCAAGGTGTTCTTTTTAAGAAAAGCAATGATTACCTCTGGGCCACTTGCTTGATGACAGTTCAACCAGCTAAGTTACTCTTCAGGTTTCTCAGATGATATATTAAGTCCAGGCATGTCTTTTCCAGGAGTTCAAATGATTGTATTTGTATACTTCCAATAAAGTTATAGTCTTCAACAGTTCTTTTGAGAAAACAGTCTTGGCTTGTCTTCATTTCTTCACTGAATGTCATTCTGAATTATTTGCAATTCTCCTCATGTGTTGCATCAAGCAGTATGTATCCATCAGTAAATGGTCTACAGCTGTGGCCTTGAGAATGCTACCCAGACCTGTAAGATGAGAGAGGCCATTTGCAACAGATTGCATAAGACAGTCATATCACATACAATGCTTAGATGTGACTAGACTACATTTACAAGAACAGCAACAATACAAAAATAATAACACTGGAAGGACTCTGAGCATGCCAACATGGATTGTTACTATGCATATTTAGACATAAAATAAACATTTTAAAGTAAGAGTACTATCCCAAGAATAATTAATACTGTGAACCCAACCTCAGTTATTTCCAATATACAAAACACTGATCAATATTACTGATGCAGTGTACTTACAGTTAGTTACTATTTAAGTACATGGACACTATAACGTTACACATTAAGCCAAATTCCAAGTTGGTTGGAAATTACATTTCATGTTAGTTTAATGATTAGGGGTTATGGGTGTATTCTTAATTAAAACCCTTGAATAATATACCATCTATAAACTATTTAGAATGTTAGCATGCAGTAATCTAAGCTACCATTGCTCCAGTATTTCTCTCAGCTGAATTATTTGCCACTAGCTACAAAACGCCTATCACATAAAGCATAACATTTACTGGTGCAGACTCCAATACTGGTTAGCTGTTTCCAAGAGTTACTAAGTTAACACACTAGCCAACTTCCATTCTGGTCGGCAAACATATGGTTGCTAACATTAGCATTACCAATGACAGCTAATGCCACAGCTCTGTCAGTGTTATATAGCTAATATAGCTGCTAACTTACTTCCTGGGTAAGTTTAAAGTTAGCAAAACTTGCTACATCGCTAGTGCATTAGGAAAGCGTTTGCATGCATCTATCCCACCAGCTTTTTTTTTGACACAACCAATAGAATAGAATAGAATAGAATAGAATAGAATAGAATAGAATAGAATAGAATAATACTATATACATGGAATACTTTTCCCCCCAGCTAACGTTAGGATAGAAAACTGTTTGACCTCACTTCAGGATCAAGTAAATACTTCGGCTCTATGGTAACGTTAACTTGCTCACTGCTGTTCACAGTAGGTTCAGTTACGTTAGGTAACTAGCTTGGACAGCGACACATACCGAGCCTGCATGGATCCCAGGCGAATCCACCGAGTCTTCCCTCCCTCCACACTAGACGCTTCCACTTCGCTCAACTTCAAAGTATTATCCATAAAATGCAACCCTCACCAGTCCCCTTACCAGCGCAGTTAAAAACACAAACCATTAACTTGGGTTTATATCAGGTTTTACGGGCTGTACTCTTACGACCCACAGTCTGTCGATAACGGGACGCTTTCACCCGAACAACTGCTTCGAAAGTAGGGTTGCAGCCAACAAGGGGCAAGGCAGAGCACAGCCACGCACTGGCCCGCGCCACTGTCAATCAAATAACGTCAAACTATCCAACCAATAATTCCCTCGTCAGTGTGTGGCAGTCCCACCTTCACGTACTGTTGCACAGTAAACACCAAACACCTATAGGGAAATTACATCACTTTAGCATGCAAACCAGTCGGTCACCAAGGCTTGTTTGGTATCAGCAGGCTCTGAATCTCTTCACACGTTTTGGTGCAGTTTTGATAGGCTATTTATCAAAGTGTATTGAGGGCTGTGCAAGATATGTAGACTACAAAGGAAAGAATGAGAAAGTTATTAGGCTATTATACACTGATTGGCCATAACTTCATAAAATAAATAAGTTATTGTATATGATGATTTAGTTAGTGAGTAGCTCATAGGCTATGGCTATCAGATTTTCACTATCAGTGACAGACAAGCAGTCCAGAGGATATTGTCTATCTAAAGAACAAAAACTGTTGTAGGATATTCCTCATTTCTTTGTTCTCTAATTTCACACTATTCCTGAAAACTAACATTGGTACAATTGCAGACTGGCTGTATTACATCATTCCTCCTATGTGTGAAGAAATAATATTAGAATATATGATGGGCAACAACATAAAATGAGATGCAAAGGAAGTGTGTGCTCTTTGTAAGAGATTCTGTGGTGTATTTCATATAGTTAATCAAAAGAAACCTGTAGGGCTGCAAATAAGCATGGTTCAGGTTTTATTCAGGACAGAATTTTAGCTACATTATAGGCTACATCATTGCATATTTTCAATATGGAGGATACCAAAATCTTACAGAGTGCACTATCCGAGGCGCATGACTGTGATTGCGGGTGGCCTAATTATGGTGGGGAAAGAGGGTTGGCTTGTCGAAATCCGTTGTCAAGTATAAACCCTACTGTCATGGCTGTGCTAAAAGAAGCTGTAAGCAGCTTTGTACAAGGGTAGGCCCCTTGAAGTGTTCTGCAGTCACACAGGCATCAATGGCCACCACCTCTCAGAAAAGAGGAAGGAATGAAGAAAACAGGAGAATGGGTGATGAAATCAACAGGGAATAGTAACTTCAAACTGTTGTTGCTGTGCAATATGAAACCAAGTAAACCAAGTACACCTTTGTCATGTGTTGCTGAGACATTTCAATCACATGAACAATTATTGCAGGAAACTGCATTTCACAAATGTGTATATCCGTGAATGTTATTATTTTCCTCTATCACACAATTACACTTCAACTTGGTTTAATACTTCACTGTTAACGCCGACTAAAACTATTACTTTGCATTTCTTTCTATTTTTATTCCACTCATGTGTTTCCATTTTTAGCCCATTTTCCATTTCCATATACAGCTGTAGCATGAAATCGCTTTCAAATCAAATTCAAAGACCATACTGTGTCTAGTAGATAACCATTGCTCAGCATAGATGGGATTTAGATTTCTGCTGCAGATGATGCAAATGAATGTTTGAACCACTAATGTTTGAACCACTAGACCATATAATCCCCCCACACTCCCACCACCACCCCTCGCAGCCCTGATTAAATAGCCAGGCTCCGGTGACCCATCTGCTGCTCTGGAGATAACCACCAACCACCCCTCTGTTCTGTTCCAAGAGAGAACAATTTATGGGCAAGACTTTATTTCAGGATGTCATTCATTGATGTTTTTGTGAGGCTCATTGAAAAGTATGATAACAACAGTCAAGTGCTTGGGTTGTGATTATAAATGGATATTGCTGCCTGACCACACACACTCTTTATCACGCAACAATTTTGATTTTAATTATATTTTGTGGTCATTCTGCTTATGCCTTTCACTCAACTTGCAATTTTGTATGTACACGTGCACAAGTTTTGTGAACAAGGATTGGATAATGATGACCCTATTTCCTTCACTGGAATTGATATTGTATCATATAAGTTATAAGAATATGTAAATACACAAGTTTTAATACATTTTCAGAAAAGTAATTTGACAGAGCCAAACACTGACTAAAACCAAACTTGATTTTGGCACAGAAGACAAAATAGGCAACAGCTCGCTTTTTAATAGAAGTACACTGACATTGGCTGCACTCCAACACTAGCCCGCAGGCACTGGCATTATGTTACATCAAAACGTTATTCAAATATTCTGTAACAGACATTTCAGGGTGAGACACAAGACAAAAACACAACATACACGACATAAATACCAAAATATGTTTTGGGACTTTGTTTGGCCCGTTCGCACAGCAGAATGAATACAGCATAAATAAGTCAAGTTGTCCCTCATCATTATCTCCCAGCACATACAGGAGAAAGTATACCATACACATACAATTACTGCTTTCACAATTAGTTGTACAGAAATACAGAAAGGCTATTCAAATAATCTGACCCATTTGATCATATTCTGCTCTTTCTCTGCATCTCACAAATCTAGAAATTGTTTGCATGTTTTATTAAAAGCTAAGATCCTTTCAGCAACCATTAGACCCATCCCCTTCAGTTCAGTGACCTGCTGATGATCTCTTACCACATTCCTCAATGCAGGGCACAGTCCATGAGTATAAACATCCTCTTATGCCATCTGTTATTATCATCACATCATTTTTTCAAAGATAGATCATCTTATGAATGCCACAGTACAAATCTTGCCTACTATATTGAATTCTTGATCTTAAAAATATATTGTTGATCTTGACCTTTTTCAAGGGTTGGACTACTTTACAGACTGCAATTCAGCAATACAAATGCCATGTGAGAATATGAGTAGAATGGAAAACAATAGGTGACCTCAAGGTGGGTCCTTCAGTCCCATGCAGCTCTATTTTGCAGCAAAATAGATGAACAGTTCTTTTTAAAATTTGTGAATGGATGGATTTAAAGGAGCAGATCTCCTTTTGTTTACTTTTCACTCAATTTCTCTCAATTTCTTTGGTTTACCCATTTATAAAAAGCTTTCCAGCATACGCATATTTAACGCATAAATACTTGTCCCTTTTTCAACCACATTCATATTGTTTCTTTATTCTTGTTACCACCCTATTTATCTCTTTTTAAATTCAAATGACCTGCTGAGCTACGATTCTAAGGAACCCCCCCCACTCCTGTTTTCCTCTTCTTCTTTTTTAATCACTTTTTCATGTCTCTTCAACCAGCCTGGTAAGATATACCAAATACATATTATACCATTGAGGCCCTGCACTTTTAATTCAATAACTTTAAACTTTAAAACAACTTTCATTGTTTACTCCATCTCCATCTCCACCAATAAATTCAGACTGGAATGAAAGTGAGAGGAATCGGTGGTGAGAGGGAATGCTTGTGCAAGATCTTTGGCTCTGAGGAGTGGACTTTCAATCGCCGATCAAGGTTGCACTGAAAACCCCAAAAAGATAAGCCCAAAAAGTGCATGCTAGAGATGTGTGATAGTGATGCTTGGACATATTAGTCCTAGATTGCAGTCCTAGGATGTGCTGACACTTTTCAGGGGGACAGCTGTGTAACTCAGTGTGGAGTTTGACAGAATGCTATTGAGCAAAATGAGCATGTGTCAGAGAATCATGATCATTTCGACTGTTGCTGCCTGGAGATGTCGACCCTAAATCATGGACTCAGATTACACTGAAAGAGGTGTGGACTCGAGTTATTATGACTTCAACTCAAATCGGACTCAAGTCACAAATTTGATGGCTTATTTGGGAAATATGGAAATGACTTGAGACTTGACTTATAGACGTACATCATGACTCAAGACACGTTTGTGACTCGAGGTATGATGACTCGCAATATTTATATGTATTAATATTTTCTTTCTCATATTTATAACATTACATTTGCTGGACCACTCCACTGTGGCATAAACAGGGAGGCTGGTTTGCTATATGCGCTTTACTTTCATGTTAACATTCACTTTGTAAGAGTCGACTGATTTTTTTCTATTTGGTGGATATTTCATTTTGGAATGAAACTCTTCAAGTGTAGATAGTGAGAAAATCTCACTGGATTTCCCACTGATCACAAATTTCTTATTATATTTCTGGGCTTGAGGGATGGCATATCTGCAAACTCTTCAATATATTGCTCTCCATACACTCCAAAAACCAAATGATCACAATCTGCACTACACAACTTACCATTCCGTGGTCAAGGTCTGTCACGTCCAAGTCTGCTCTGCTCCTGCCCTTTGCCCGACAGGCATTGCACCAGACCCCTACCCTTCACCTTGCGGGTGATGAACCCATAAGGTAGCGACTCCATGCAGCTTTTTCAGGCTGTGCCTGGCCAAGCTATAGGGGTCACCCGGCCACCAGGCTCTCACCTGCAAGCACCACTTCCAGGCTTGGATCCAGGAGTGGGCCCTGGTATCCCTGTTCCAGGCAAGGTTTTCTCAGACATACTGTATTTCAGACTGTCATAGTTGTCTGAGAGTCACGGGCAGGCAGGGCCATGACAGCGTGAGGAGCTCAGCGATCCAGGAGGACCTTAGAGTTGAGCCGTTGCTCCTCCAAATAGAGGGGAGCCATTTGAACTGGTTTGGCACTTCGTATGTCCCCTTTGAAGGTGTACCGGGCATGACACGGGGCAGACCCAGGACACGCTGGAGGGATTACAGCTTTGATTGCCCTGCTGCCGTTACAACCCTAACCTGGATAGCATGATGGATGGATTGATGAACAACTTACCATCATTTGTAACTGGTTTTAAACACACTGGTCAGTAGTGTTTTAACCTTGAAATATTGTTTGTTACATGGCTTCACACTGTAAAAGACAAGGTTAGACAATTACGCAAATTAGATTAGATAATTAGACAAATTAGACAATAATGTTTCTTGAAAACTTTTCATAGGAAGCTGTAATTGCACAGGATAGCCAATTGATGTGTGGTTTACAATGCAGGTTTTATTTTGTTGGTTTCAGGTTTAGGGCCAATTTACCTTCCATAAACTCAATTCAAAATGTAAACTACAAACTACAACTCAAAACTGCAATTCACATAATGATAGAGCGGCGAGGCTTTATCCAACTATAAAATCCTACTACTCTGTCTGTCCACATCCATTTTTATCCTCAATGGGTTGGCCAATCAATCTAAAACTGCACATGGGCATTGAGCATTGGCATAGTCAGGGACTGAAGAAACGAATTTGTCAATTTCCCCAAATTTAAGCTGTTTATGAGCATTTTTGTCAAGTCTGCACGGAGTTGTGGCGCGCGCATCCCCAGGAATTTTGGCATTTTTTTTCTGGCTATTTGTATGTATATTTGTTTTGTTTCTTTGTTTGTTTGTGAGTTTGTTTTGAAATTTGAAGGAAATATACTTCCTGAATTGACTGAAATGAAAGTGAATTGACCCCAACACTGGTTAATGGTATCGGCCTATGCTTTCATCAGGGTGTTTGTTGGTCATAATATCTCCTTTCTTACTTTCCAGTATAATTCCTAGCCTCCAAGAGCACCTGTGGTTGTTTGGTAATCTTTCCTTGTAGAAATTCTAATAGTTTTAATTTTAAAGTAACTGCGTTCTTGAGTGCTGTTTTAGTGAGCTACTTGAGTAATTTTCCAGACACGTACTTTCATTGAAGGAATAGTAGTTCAAGTCTGAGCCCACCAAACTGTCAGACCTCCATCAGCTTTTATTATGGTAATTAACACAGTGTAAAGTGCTCTCAGACCACCAACTGTGCCACGGCATTCCAAAACACTCTGAAGTAGGTCAACATCCTCATGGTGCAAAATGTTGCAGATTTCAAATCCAATCTACGTCCATTTGTAAAGTTAAATGATATGTATGTATGTCCAATGAAGCATAAATGTTAGATGATTACTTACTTACTTAATGTAATGTGAATACACGTTTCCCCTCATATGGATGTACATACAGAGTGACATTCTCCTGACAGTTTCAGCATATCTCCATTTCTCCACATCTCAACTAAACATTGCAAGTTTATTTAAATATGAGAATTAGTAACATTAGTGAAAAGTATGGTGTACAAAAGAGAAACAGTGTGTTTCTCTTCTCTTCCAGAATCCCTCAAAAACAGTTTTGTTCACAGCCAAGGCAGTGGAGCAATTTTGGAATCGGGGACTCTCAGAGATTGAATGCAACCTCCAGGTACCTAGCAGAGGGTTCCTTTCATCTGCCTGTTGTAGATGTGGGACCCACCTTTTTAAGAAATCACTCTGCAGTGGAAAGGCCCCCTTAAACCACTAATCTATGCAGTGTTTTCAGAGTTTTCATAATGGCTAACTTTAGTGTGCAGAGTTCTCAGGCTCCCAGCTTTTTATTTCCCCCCTCTCTATTCACTGATTCTTTTACTTTTGTGAGCAAGCTGAGAATTCTCACACGGGTAACCCCATAATGCTCACTAACATAAGAGGAACTTGTGAAATGCATCACCCACCAACGCCTATTTAAACAAATCCAAAAAAGAGAAAAAATAAACGTTCTCCTTATGCTTTGGTTTTCTACCGCTACAGGAACCTCCTTCCTCAGACTATAAACTCAGTCACCTTTCTGCAGGATTATCTCATATAGTCGCTTGTTGAAGATATATATTTTTTAATCACAGCAAAGCCTTCATAACAGCCCATTATACACAGAGAAGGATGTCATCTGATATGGAAAGAAGAGTCAGACCCCCATTTTGAAATCATTTAAAAAAGATTTTGCAATACAGAATGATGCATCTCTAGGACTAATCCAGAGGGTTCAAACATGTTTAATAATTAGTAATCATTTTACTATGGAATATTACTCCACTTGGAGCTTATATGTGTATTGCACACTCTATATGGACATTAACGTGAGCTGTTTGTAGTTTCTTACAGCCATGTTAAACATAACTACAGCACTGCTAAATTATTACATGTTTCATTAAAGTCAAATGAAGTCCACAGAAAGCGTTGATGTTTGCATTGTATGTAGTTATCATTGGATAAAATTTACAGTGTTTCTTATTATGTGGCACAACTTTGTGAAAGATTTTGTATGATGCAATTGAGATCTACAGTCAGAGCTATATATCTTCCTTGCATATCAAAACCATGCAAGAAAAGTGGTTGTACTATAGCTCTAGATTTGATGCTCTAAATTGAGAGGCATTCCTGCTTGAAAACGCTCCTGGCTGGAAACAAACATATTGAGCCTTCCATTCATAATCACTGACAGACTAAATGAAGTAGATTTACACTATTTATTTATTCTAATATGTTATGTGTTAAGTGTTAAGACAGTGAATGTAATTGTCGTCTGGAATTAGCGTTCTGTAGTGCAACGTTTTTCTCTCCACTTGGTAATTTGCTGGTGCTAATTCCACATCCTGCAATTCAGAGAATGTTCTGCAAATTCTTTTACACAATATAGAGGCGCAGACTTGCATGCATGTCAGTAACTGCATTCCTTTTTGTATGAGAGAGCACTTCTGCCTACTCAACCATCAACTCATCAAATAGGCGGACAATGAGTTTCTTCACTAGACTATCCCATAAATCATTCATTTTCAACGTTAGCCACAGTTCAAGTGTTTTCTAGTTTGAGAATTCCTCCATGCGATAGAGAAGATACAGAGATGGCCTACAGAAATAGTAAGGCTTTGACTATACAATATGAACTGAATGTGCCTGTAGATCAGAAAATGTATTAATAATATGATGTGACTCCATCTGAGGTCAGGACAAACTTGAAAAGCTCTATCAGTATGTAGGAAGGATGCAATTATATGATGTATCTTTGTGATCCATTTACACCAATACATAAAAATGGTTTGCTGTTGATTAGCTCATGATTATCTGGCAATTCATTACACTATTGTACAACGCAAAATATTTTAACTTAACCTAAGCCCATACTGAACAAGCATAAATATCAGAACAATCTAAATCATGCTCTGGCATGTTGATACAGTCCAGTGAATCAGTGCACAGTGCTCTGCCCTGTCGAGCATTCCAACAAAGCCCTGCAGTGAAAACATCTTTACATTAGCTTTCACATTCATGTAAGTCTCTCATTAGACATACACATTTTTTGTACTCATGTTGATACATGTGTTATTCACCAATGTGAGTTTTTTTAAAGCACTAAGTTGTTAAGTTTAATAGTTGATAGAGGTCTGCGGTTTTTAACTCCCTTGCTGTATCCCACTTCCTGTATATCTATGTATGTATGTATGTATGTATGTATGTATGTATGTATGTATGTCTGTATGTATGTATGTATGTATGTATGTATGTATGTATGTATGTATGTATGTATGTATATATGTGTATATAGCATGTGCATGTTTGTGCGTGTGTGCATGTGCATGTGTGTCTGTGGATGTGTGTAGGTTTGTGTGTGGCATGTGTGTGTATGTGTGTGCATGCACGTGCATGTGTGTCCCTTTCACATTAGTTGCACTTTGGGAAAGGCCATTTTATATTACACGGTTGATATCAAGGTTGATACACTGCAGTTCTGTGCTATTTTGTAGAACAAAACGAACAAAAGTGTGTGTTTTCCTTTAGATTATGATCGGGATATGCTGCCAGGCCTAATACATGAAAGCAATTCATCAATGGAACTAAACTAAAAAAAGGAATGAAGGGATTTGGGGGTTTGTTTACTGCCAGATGTCAGCTGAGCACCCCTCCAAAAGTCCAGTAACTTCCACCTTCTGCCTTGAATTAACAGGACATCTTGAACAAAGCACCACAAGGTTTATTTATGAATGATGTTGGCGAACTGTGGTGGGGCCTTCTGGGAAAATAATTGTCATCAAAGGGTGAGTGAATATCTGGATAGTTTTTTCTTTTTTTCAAATTTGAGGCCATTCCATAACCAAAATGTCACAGATTTGATCTCTGCGACAGCCAATTGATGTGTCCAGCGAATAGAATATGCTAATTTTGCTAATCATTTTTAAAGACGTTTAGAGACACTGGCATTCCAACAGCAGTGGTTGTATCCTTCCACCTATTTTCCCACATAGCGATGCCTTTGTGAGGCTTGTTATGCTTCAAGTATCAACCCATGTGCGTGACAAAGCCTCTTCATCCTAAGGCAGTTCCTCCTTGAAACTGTGACCTCTCCATTCCATCACTGTTCTCCTCTGAATCTGCCCTTCTCTTTTTCTCTTTCGCTCTGTCTTTAACACACACACACACACACACACACACACACACACACACACACACACACACACACACACACACACACATTTTTCCTCTCTATATTTCCCCTTCACTCTCACTCTCTTTCTCTGCATGTACACCTGACCCCTTTCCTCTCTTCTCAACTCTTGCCTGTCTGGAGTGCCTGTAAAAAGGGTAGATAGAGTGTATAGATCCACATCTCCCCCTTCTTTACTGCTGTGGGAGCAAGAGGCTGTGACATGCCATATAAATAAAAGAGGAAAAGTGGGCCGCATTATGTGGAGGTGCAGCACAGAAAGTAGCGGAGCCAACGAACGCTGTACTGGAACCCTCTGGTTGATCTGTGCACAGAAAAACAGTGACCTAGTTTGGCAGTGACATGTTTATGGTTGATGAGCACAGGCCAGTGATTTCTCTAGCAGAGATTGCAGCCTTGCTCCAGGGCCCTCTCATTTGGAGCAGTGGGGCTTGAAACCATTCCAAGAGACGAGACACGATTCCTGTAGGGTGGAACCCGAACACTCCTCCTTATTGCCAACCCTCCGTCTCCTCTCTCTCTCTCTCTCTCTCTCTCTCTCTCTCTCTCTCCATAGGCCGCGGAACCGGTATGGCCTACTTTGGCGTGCATCAAACATCAAACATTGTGTAAAAATTCAAATATATCAGCAAATACATTACGTTCTTAATGTATTGCACTTTT
>OMLI01073556.1:0-13028 GCA_900302605.1 Rondeletia loricata | reverse complement strand
ACGCTCTGCACGGTGCTGGGAAGAGGAGCGCGCCTAGCGCGTCTTTACCATAGAAATGAATGACAGAAAGGCGCTGGCAGCTCATAAAACGCTTTCTGTGGACACGGCCCCTGGACACGTAAACAGAGCCGGATTTTTCATTCATACGGTAAGTGCCTGTGTGTGACTATTACGTGAAGAAGTTCTTTTTTTCAATGTGCTTTGGCCTGCTAAACCACATTGAACAAAATAATAATTTCTCAACAACCGTTCCACTGTAGGCCTGTGTTTTAAGATGAGTGCGTTTACTTGGCTGTGTTGCTGAAAGTGTTTTCAGATCAGAACGGAGGAGTACATGTAATAGTTACGTGATAATTAATGTACAGCTGCGTAACTATTACATGCACTCCTCCATTCTGCTCTGAAAACACTTTCAGCAACACAGTCGGTGATGGAAAGATCCCGGTGAACACAGAGCTCGGAGAACACAAGATCCGGCTGAAAGAGGAGTTCGTTCTCCAGAAACCTGAAATGCCCGCGCTGTGCGATTTCGTGTACAAGAACTTAACACACAACAGCGACTTTCATGGTCGAATTTGCACGGGCCGCTAGTACAGAGAAAGGGGGTATACAGAAGAAATATAAAGATGTCTTAGCAACAGGCACAAAATCTGGCCTTAATTTTTAAGTCAAAGAGCTCTCAGTCAGAATCACTTTTCATCAAAATCTCTTTTATCCGCCAAGTAGGTGCACAAGGAATTTGACTAGGTTCATTGGTGCTGACACGTCACAACATGGTTACACAATACAGGACTGACACACTGGGTGTAGGACAACATTTTCAAATCCATTGAACAGCAAAATGGAAAAAAGGGATATGGGTAGTATGTATAAGTGTGAAATCACTGCATGTAGCACTGTCTTAAAAACAATATAAATAGGTTGGGCAGCTATTTTTTAAACTTCTTAAACTGGGATGGGAGACTTTTCTATTGGGAATCCAAGGTGGGTATATCTGGTGGCACAGGACATGATCCCAACTAACAAGCAGAAGAGTGACTAAAGCTGTGGATAGTAATTGTTTCATTTCTCATTTCTCAGAAGCACAGACGTAGGTTCTGCCTGATGTCATGCTGGAAAAACTTCAGGGTCAAAAAGTCAAAACCAAAACCAAGACAATATTGGAATTAAGGTGATTCGATTTCAAGACTTCAACACTGTGTATGTCTTATGCAAATTAAGAGTTAGGAGTCAGAACGTTTCCATATGAATGGCTGCAATTAAAGTGAACATAAAGGAGTAACATGAAACATTGCTTTCAGCAGCTCACCTTTCCCTTTCCAGTGGGCCTGGGAGGCAAATCCAATGTGGCCGCCATATTTTCGGTTAAATTCTGCCATGAGGGCCTTGTAGGGGTTACGGATCATGAGGATGCTGGAGTCAAAGGCTTCGATCTCCTTCTTGCCGCTCTCATGTGTCTTAATGCAGATAGTCCTCCCACTCCGCCAGTGGTCTCGCTCCCCTTTAAATCCTGTGGAATGATGAAATCCCACAACGAATGCAAAATTCATAAAGGTGAATTGATGGGTGCACATGTTTGTGAACCCATGTCAGTTCAATGTTGAAGCTTACCTTTATTATATAGAGAGCCATCAAAGTAATAGCTGCCGGTGTAGAAGCCAGTGGCCAGCTCTATGAGGTGGCGAGCCCAGGTGTTGCCAGCTCCGGGGAAACTGGCCAGGGCAAGCAGCTGCTTGGAGCGAGTGGGCAGGAAGCGCCGGTCCATGCAGCGGTTATCTGAGGGTCAAAACACAAAGGGATTTTATTGATTTGTTGTACTTCCATAATCACTGAAAAATGCTATATTGATAAATAAAAAACTTCACTGATCTAAAACAAATGTGAGATGAATGATAGGGGGCTGTCAGCGATCTATGACTCTGCTTAATATTTGCTGTGTTGCTCAACATAATAAACCCTCAAATTGGATCTGTGTATAGATATTGTAGGAGTCGTGTTAGTCACTTACTTCCTGTTTGGTGACGGCCTAGTTTTCAACATGCAAGGAAGAGGACTAATGACAAAGGACCTTTAGTCTGAGAGTGGCCTGTGGTTTTAGTTGTGTCGAAACAGTGGAGGTTGATCATTAGGACATATTGGCAGCCGCGGCGAGTCAGAACGGAACTTAAAACAGACTGGTCAGTTAAAAAAACCCTGCGGGAAAATATTACAGGTACAGATTCCTGAGTCCATCTTTAACAAAGGAATGACGAGAATATCCGTATGGAGTATACTTTTCACTGCTGTTTATTTTTGGCTTTTCCTATGCATTACAGCAAGCTACTTTTTGTTTACTGGAACCTGCGTTTTTGCTGATCAAATCTAAAGCACTCTAAAGCAGAGGTGTGGAAACAACACCAGGGGAACCACAGGGTAAACAAGAACAAGCCCTCAGTGTACTTTCCCACACTAGATACATCATTGCATCAATCTGAATGCGTGTGCATATGCAGTGTGTGGCTTTCACCTGCGTTGCCTGACTTGCCTTTCCTACCAATATGCCCTATTTATACTGCTTTACCTGTGCTGCCAGAATATTGAACGCTGCTTGATGACGGAAGTGAGCCACCAAACCTTACCTTGCACCTGTGTCTGGTACACCACAAAGTACTCGTCACTCCCACAGCTCTCGAACTCTTCCCCATAGCAGCGGTGAAGGCACATGTCCTCATCCTCCAGCTCGTGAAGGGAGAAGTGCGGGGTCGGGAACCCGCAGTGACATCGATCTCCAGCCAGGACTGCCAGAGACTGCTCCTGAAACACAGGGAGACGAGAAGGCCGTTAGACACTCAGACGCACCCATAGGCACAAACGCATGCATGCATGAACACACACATCCACAACCCCCTCACCTTCTCTGTGCACATGTCCACACACTTGTCCACAGACATGTTTTGGATGACTGCACTGATAGGAAGTGCCAAAGTGACATTGTCAGGCCTGTGGAAGCACCCCTTGAATATGGCGCTCCCATCTGAAACAGACAGAACATACCAGAATGCTAGTCACCAACAGGAAAACACTATATACTCCGGTTTCGTGGTTACTGAGCAAAGCTTTCATCAGCTTGGCCTCTATCCACTGACCCCTGATTTAGAGGTCCCACTGGGCCTCTCCCCTGGTCTAGTGAGGCGCTGACCTGGCAGTGGACTGAACCAACAGCAGCGCTACAGGGACGCTCACATTCCTGCACTATGTTGACGACCTTTAACACCAGGCCTTCCCCCTGGACTGACACAGACCATATTTCACGGTAGCAAAGAATAGGGAAGTCCTCCTGTCTGAGAAACCTCTCTGGTACATTATGTGGTGTACTAGCTCCTTCACACCTTCACTGCTCCCACTGGAAGCTGTTAATCCATCTGTAAAATGATATTACATTGCTTTACTCTTGTGTTATTCCACTTAAACTAGCATACAACAATTATTAATTTGCAACTACTACATATACATTATAGTGTTATTTACTCAATTACTAACTTGGCATAGGAGACTACTGAATACATTTATTAAAATGTTCACCACTACAGATTCATATAGAGGGATGGAGCTAAGCTGGGGAAAACAGTCAAACATTCTTTAGCAGGATACACACAGATTGCCATTCTAACCATGCATTTTTAGATAATTGGTGAAAATAATCTAAACATCCATTTTATATTTATGTCAGCCTTTCAAGATGTTAGCCGTGTTGACTTTTGCATATCTGGCTGTCTCCATTGTCAACAGACTGTGAAATGGTAAGCATTAACAACTTACATAGGAAGACATATCAGACACTCAGGGCTTTTTACAGTGACAGATACCCTGATGAAGACAGCTTGCCTGCTGAAACGGTGAATAAACAAATGGAGCTTTGAGTGTGCGGTATTCCTTCCTATGTAAGTTCATGCTGCCAACACCAGCACCTGACCAAGACTGTGGTGTGCATTTATTCGTTCCTTTATTGAAAGCATCAACTTATCAATGCTAACAGGCATTAAGAGAAGTTAGCTCTACCCAGCAAGGAACCACGAGTCATGTGTGTATTTATATTTGCCATTTTTCTCTCACTCAAAGTCCTATTTTTAATGCTGCATATCCATTTCTCTCTTTATGTCACTACGGTATATCTTCAATGCATCCTGTCTCTTTTACTGTTCCTTGCTCTCACATAAAGCAGTTCTCCTTCTTTGGTATTAAAATGCCTAATTGGTGCTCCCTTGACTAGCACACATACAGCATCCAACCATATATCACACACAAGGTCTTGGGAAGCAAGGTAATAGATCACTGATGCAAATACCAAGAGTTAGATCAAGGTATGTTTGCAGAAGACCAAACATGATCTTTCTGCTTTGCTAACAGATGGGGTGTCGTTTCCCCTTTGATGTTCTCAGCAGGGCTCACATGACAGAGATCAGGGTCAGAGGTGAACAAACAAACATTAAGAGCTGCGCTCAGCAGTCCGAAAGATGAAAAAAGAGAAAAAAGCAGAAATGAAAACAACAACCAAACAATATTTCATGTCACTCTAAAGTAAACAAACACACACACACGCTAAACTGGGCAAAGGAATTCAGATTGTATATTTGTGGAGCTTTGTAGAGATTCAAGAGTAGTTATACAATATATACGCTGAACTATCCAACCCTAGCTTGACTCACCACTCTCACATTAACACATTATTTCTCAGTTTAGTAAATGGGTGGAAGGGTGAGAGAGGGGAAGCGGGAGAAGGTGTTGAGAATTTGCGCAGTCCCCTCTTCTGGTGGCCTAGACTTGTCTCATAGCAAGGCATATCTATTTCATTTCAAAGAAAGAAACAGACAATATCTTACTGCCAGTCTACACACACCACGTCCACACATAGGTCTCAAACTATGGGAGCAGGAAATTGAGGTCTATTCCCCACTTTTATTGATCAGCCTTTCCTTCCTTCATTCATTTCAGTTTTCCAGTGACAGCAGTGAGTATTCAGAATGCAGAATGCTGGCTGGGCTAGGTAGCACAGCTCTCAAGGGGCAGAGATAAACACAACTGAGCTGGCCTGCTCCCAACTGTGGCATTAATCCAAAATGAATTTTTTTCCCCTTCTGAACACCCAGGCTCATTACACTTCCTGTATCAAAATATCATCTTTGTATTTCAGTATTAAATGAATCAAATATAGTACATAGGCATAATTTGAAACACAACAGTGCTGTCTTGTGTTAGTCAAACCCAATAGCCTTGTGGCTGTCAATGTATGTGGACCAGCACAGGGGAGCTTGTTGTTGGGGGTTGAGTGGCCAACTCACAGCGGCGCGCTGACTCATGGCTCAGCTCCAACCTATAGATGGACAGTCGGTTGGCTCCTCCACACAGGTTGCTCTTCTCGCCCTTACACTCCATGTTGCATTCACTCTCTGAAGCGTTGGGCGCCTGGATCTTGTGGCCACAGTAGCACTCTGCCCCAAATTCCAGACCTGCGTACAGGTAACCTCTAGACAGAGAGAAGATGGGGGGGAAAAGGAGGATTAGCATCATCAGTAAAGGAAGACAGAGTGGCTCTTGAGTTTAACACTCCAATGGTAATTCTGAGCCTTCATCATGTGTCTGGACAGACGTGCCCTTGCCCCTACAGTATATCCTGCACAGGGCTACAAGAAAAACATTATGCCAACATTATGTCTTAAGTTACAGCCTGACATCCTGTCCAGTGTGCTCCTGTTTAAGAAGGAGATAATGCATGTACAAAACCACTCCAGCAGCTCCACAGGGCCAGTCCACTAGGTGATTCAGAGTCAGCCACCGATTAGATAACCAGTGATCAACACAAACCCTACAAATTAGACACAGCATTGCCTAGCGGGATGCATAACGGAAGATGTTGACGTAATGAAGAGAAAACATCCTCACACATTACATTGGAATAAATCTGTTTTCCTTTTGGTGTTTGAAAAACGAGAGAAATTAGACATGCTCTGAGGCTCTGGGGCAACGGCAGTTATGAATCCATTCAGTATACTTGAAAACTGAATCCATCACACAAGGCCTCTCCTCTCCTACGGACAGCCTGCTGTCGCCTCATGAAGGATTTGACTCCCGAGAGGCCGTTCGAATGCAGTTAGATGGCTAACACACCCCTCACACAGGACAAATCCCCAGGGCTGTCAATCAAGCCCAAACCTCTCTGTACTACGTGCTGTCTCCCCTCATTTGTTTGTTTTTTATCAACCCACTGCTCTGGGAGGGGAGTGGGCAGGCTGAGAGAAGCAAGCAGAGGAAGGAGCTGAAAACAAGCTCCTCGCTCCTCGCCCCCTTCTTCTCCTCTCTGTGAATCAGTGATGGGTGTAATGGAATGTGTTCGACAGAGCTGTCTGTGATGCTCCTCAGGGAGAAGAAAAAAAGGAGTGGGAGAAAGATGGTAAGGTAGCAGAGAGAGGAAGATAAGATGTGAGGAAATAGGAGACAAATGGAGGAGAGAAGCAGAGAGCTCTAAGAGAGAGAGAGAATATAATGTGCATAGCTGTAAGTGCTTCGACAATTTAGAGGAGCATGGTAAACTGTTTTTCATGTGTTAGCCCCATAGAAACCTCCATGAGCCTTTGAACCTTTGATCACAGCTGCAATGAGGTCATTTGATTTCCATATCAGCTCTTCTTCAAATACGCTATCAATTGTATTTTATTTCTCAGCCCAACAGTAAACATTAAATGGAGAGGCAGAAGGATAGCAAAGACTCTATTTAATAGAAGTGTTTTTTTAATTACTTTTTATTGTTACGGTCATACCTTTCTGCACAGTTGTCCTGGCAACGGAAAACAGTCATCTTTTTGTAGTCAAAAAAGGACACTCCCCTCAGAGCTCTTTTCTGTATGTCATCAATGTAGCAGCCAATATACTTTGCTGGGAAAGACACACAAAAAAATCACAAGTTAGACATGTACAGGAGGACAAGAGAGACACTGCACACTTTCAAGCTATAATACATACAAACATAGGTACAATGGATGTAATCCCAATAGAAATAGGTGTTTTTACTGTAAGAATTTGCTTCAATTACTTTATAATATGGTCAAAATAAATTTTCAAAGAGCCATTTGACCATCAAGTGACCAAAAGGCAAGTGTATACTTGACAACAATATGTTCTTCAGAAAGACCGGACGGACGGTGTGGTAACAGTGAAGGATGGTGCAGCGTGAGTCTAAACTGGGGCAGAATCTTTATTTATTTATAAAGATACACACCCCCTTCTAGTGGCCTGTTACTGCAATGGCAGACATCTCCCTGTGTTTTTCAGATGTGGGTGGGGGTTGGGGTTGTGAAGAGGTAATGTCCCTCTGCAAAGGGATACAGCAATCCTTCCACCCTGACTCATTAAATCTCTCCCCTTTTCAGTGGAGTTACATAGGCTGTGCTGTACCATAGACAAACAAACCTCTCACCATCTGTGCTCTGCCATTAACCCTTTGAACCTCTGTTAATAGCTAAATGGGGGAAGCACATAGTCCTAGCCCACTGCATTACTTTAATTGTAATAGTCTAAAGGGTTTGAGCAGCATGTGGTGTGCTGGAGGACTCAGCAGTAATCTTCCTCCTAACCATTGTTGAGCCGGAAAATAATCTGCTTTATGACTGATTTAAATGCAGCTGCACTTCAACACAGTTTTGACTACCGTATTTCTGTGAAGTATATGACATGAAACAGTCAAATCAACAAATACATTTAAGGAAGTTCAGGGTAAATTTCAGAGTGTAGCATTTTAGAACGCAACCGCAGATGAAACAGCAGAGTAACAGCAAATGCAACCAAAGAGTACAACATACAGTATATACGTCTGTTTACATAATGCATGGACACTGCTTCACTACAATAGATATGCCTATGGCAGAACTGGGGGATCACCACTCAATCATTTGCATTAGGCAGAGTTATAGTGACAGTTCATGCAACCCCCACCACCGATCCTCCTCTGGAATAAAAAACAAAAAGACAACCCATGTCTTAAATCTGCTCTATATATTCAATTTCTACAATAACCTCATAGTACCTAGTGGATCAGATTAACCTACATCAACAATTATTCTGCCCTACTATTAAAGCATCATATCATATTATATGTTTGTGGGAATGTGTTTATGTGCTGTGATAGGCATCTGATGCTACAGTATTCCCTCCACATTCATTTCAGAGCGAGTGGGAATGTGTGCATTTGGGGTGGGTGGAAAAAAAGTGTCTTCACCCGAACATGACAGGGTCCTGAAGATGGTTCAGGTGGCTGTGGAGTACTGAGTACTGGTGGATGAAAGAGAGCCAACAAATGCTTTGAAGCTCCTAATGACTCTATCATCACACTCGACTGTGGTCCTGTGGGGTTAGCGTTTCAGAGAGAGGGGGAGGGGAAGGGGAGGACTGAACAGTGGAGGGCCTTCTTTGGATCAGATAACCCAAAGCTTGACTGTACAGTGTAAACATGTTTGTTTTCCTGTCCCCATATTGGAAGAGATAAGCTTAATACTATGTAAGCTAGAAATCTAATCTACTGCACTCTAATGTTATGGGTATCATCCTCTTCAGGTTCATGGGGCTGGAGCCATTGGGTGAAAGGCAGGGAAACAGCCTGGAGAGGTCGCCAGTCCATCACAGGGCTAACACAGATGGACAGACACTGATACTCACACTCCCATTCATATTTATGGACAATTTAGAGTCCATATCCGCCTGACTTGGATGTCTTTGCAGTCTGGATGGAAACCGAAGCACCCAGAGGAAACCCATGCAGAACATGCAAACAGTGCCGCCCTTTTTGTAATGGAGTTATACTTTAATTAGTCAAATCCTGGTGTTTCAAGGATTATGGCTATTTCTGCTATTCAACAATGATCTCTATACTATCTATGTTGAGATGTTATCGGTGAATGAAAGGGGGGCGTGTTTTCATTGTCTGAAGAAGAGCATTGGGCTCGAAACGTTACATGTGATGTGGTAATTAAAGCATCGCCATAAAGGGAGTTTATAGTGTGCGGACTCTACTTTTGTTATTCTGGTTTGTTCTTTCATCTGTCCAGCACCTACATCTGCATTTGGGTGTGCGTGTTTTGTGTGGACTGTTTCATGAATGAAAAGAAATAACGGCATGTGAGAGTTTCACTGCTGTGCTCTCCTGGCTCCCCCAGCCATTCCAGGAGCCATTCCAGCCATCATTTCACATCATGTCTTTTTCTGAGATATTTGGAATGGAATAAGTAAGCAGCTGCAGGATATGGTGCTACCCAAGATTGGAGATGTCTGTTAAAATTGTTTTGCCCAGACGCTTCCAGTACTCACACTCACACTGTTTTCAAAAGGTTTGGTATAATGGTAGCGAGTAGTTTATGTGTAAACCTTTTCAGAGGGAATCGTGTAGTCGCTAGGATTAATATGAGTAATTCAAATTGAAATCCTGATATCATGAAGTCATTTAAATGTCCTGAATCTGTACCAGCTATGGTAAAACATTTTCATTAAATGTGCGTAGTACTGTAGCATATTGCTACAGCTGAAGGACAGTGGGTGGGAATGTCTTTGCTGCTTGAATCCTCGAAGGACTCTCTAAGAGAAAAGACAAGGGACTTACTCATATTCATCACCTCACTCCTCTCTCTCTCAATTACAACTGCAGTTTGCAATCACAGAGGTTACTTTGAATCGTTTTCACATTAACTTGCAGCATTGGAGGGAAAGAGGCTGTCTGTGTGTTTGGCGGTTCCCCATGTACCTTCTGTGTGGATGTACCTTATGTATGAGTCTGTAATAAGAGGTTTAATTTCTATATCGTCTTTTAAACCATGGAAACTTCTTGTTACCAACTAAAACAACAACAATGTGATAATATTGTAATATTAGTGTATAATGTTTACACAAATATTGTAGCTTACCAACTTACCAACTATACTAGATTTGACATATCATGTTTGAATTTTAGGATGCTGGGACAAGCTCTGAGGAGGTAGTTGTTCTGGAAACAATACCAATACCACTGCAATAGTACAGTAATGCATCTAGCTTTGGTTGGCAGAGTGCCTCTAGTAAGGTGTAACCTACCTCTTCCATCGTCCATGTCTTTGGCATTACGTCCTTTAAGCGCACGGTTCCAGTTGCTGGTGTAGTCCCCACCCCTGCCCCCCAAATCCTGTCCAGTCTTTTTCATCCACGGAGGGCCATACCTCCGGCTAGGTCTGCGCGTCTCCTTAATCACCCTACCCACGACGCCAAGCCCCCGATTGTCTGAGGATGATGTCCGGCTCCCCATCTCCGAAGCTACCAGGGGGTCTCGGCCCCCACCGGTTACCGAGGAGTTGTCCCCAACAAAGCCAGAGTGAAGGAACACAAGGCTGCCAGCAGTCAAGTAGAGGAGGATGAGGGAGAAGAAGCGGACAGGTTTCCTGCGGAAATAGCGCTGTATCTTCAGCAGAGGCCTGGCCATGCTGGCTTCCCCTGCCACTCGATCACACTCTCCCAGTGATGAAAACTCATAAAGCAGAAGAAAGCAGCTCACCCTCCTCCCACTCAAAAGCCCCACAGAGGACCAATTAAAAGGGAAGGAGAGTCAGCAAAAAAAAACTCTCAATCCAATTCTGTATGAAGGTCACCCAAACAATAGTGGACGTTTTTCCTCATGTATGGCTCTTGAGCCTCACGAGGCAGAAGTCTTATACCAGTGCGCTGTGTGGTACCGGGGATCGTCTCCACGTGAGTCTCTCTACGTTCCCTCGGAGAGCCCAGCCCTGAGAGCGAGTGGTGGGGCCATGGCATGAAAGGTGGGTGGCTCAGGGTGAAAGATGATCACTGAACACTGCTTTCACTCCAGTTATCAACCTACAGAGTGACACTTTCTCTCCCACACTGTACTTTATTTACTGGCTGAGCCGAGATCCCTTCGCCTTTGTTTGACCAGCCATTCACTGAGACGATCTGGGAGGGAGGGTGTGACTCGCCATCTGCAATAAAGACAAAAAAAGGAACAATAACTGCACACCTGAGTAAGCGTTGTTGCAGGTGGAAAAGGAGGAATACCATCAGCAGGGTATAAAAGGATGAACTCAATGCCACGCCTGCATGGCAGCACATCTCAAATTTACTGCTAATAAGCTTTCGGTGGTTAAGTCAATCCCAGCATCACAGTTAGGGACATATAGATTGACCATCCAAAGAATATGTTTGATTTGAATGTCTTGCTTTTGTATGCTCTGATGATGGTAGACCTACTGAAGGTTTGTGCAGTAAATCCAAGGTGTATTACAATGCTGTTGTTGCAGAGAGGGGCAGAGAGCTAAGCAAACAAAAGCAAAGAAATAACAGGAACACATGTAATCAGGCATATGGGAAGCCTAGCACTGTGAAGCTGTTACCTTGCCACTAAACAGTGGAGGAGTGTTTACTCCAACATGCTCTGAGCTCTACAAGCTTCATTATCTTTGATAAATTAGGTTACACCAGAAGGGGAAAGGAAAAAACAGAAACAAAGCATTAAGCTTTACCCTAGGGCATTTTCATTGATGTTATTGAGAAGCAATGTGTGTAAGAATTGAAGGAAATTAAAAACATTCTTCAAGACGATCCAAGGTGATGATAATTTGCATGAACGTGAAGCAGGAAAAGAGCAAGCATGCTCAGTGAACTCTCCCTGAATGAATAAAGGTTAAAGAAATTGCCAGGTTAGAGCATTCATTTGATTACATTTTTCAATAATTCTGTCTGATGTCTCTGCCAACCCATTCAATCCAGAGAGTATCGTGGATTTCGTACAAAATACTGTGCATGCATAATTCTACGTATTATTTTTCACAGATCACTACATTTAGTTGGGCGGGCTGAATTCCCACTTCCTAAGTTTTCTGCATTCTCTTTCAAAGGAGTCTCTGTTCAGGGATACAGACCAACCTGAGAGGTGTAATGCAACACTCTCCTCAGGTCAGGGAATTTTCCAGAACATTCGAGGGGACACTCGCCCTTGTGGCTCTGTCTGCCCCAGGACAAGTCTAAAAAATACTTGTCACCTGAAACCTCACCTGCACCGTGGACCCCCCTAGACCCCCTGGTCATCTGGGAAGAGTCCGGGACCCTCAAGGAGAAATGATCATATTCCGTTAATCCACATCAACCAGAAAAACGTCTTCTAAAAACATTGGGCCTCCATTTGGTACTTCTACAAATCTACAAGTACGGTATTTTTCGTTGGGATTTCCTGGTCCATGTCTGACTTATTCAATGTTACTTGTTCAACTCAAATTAAGTTCACAAATGTCAAATACTAAATGTTCTGAGTGATGAATGAAGGGTGTTGAGGAGGAATGAAATAAATCACACTGACAGGGTTCACACTCAGGACCCATGAGCTCCAGTAAACCAACATCAATACAGCAGAGCCTCATTTGTCCAAATATATATATACGGTGATACAAAAACATATTCTATTAATTGTGCCTGGTTACTGGAATGTTGTTTTGACACTTAAAGACTGCAAACCGCATTTCAGAATGTGTACGCATGACTCTTTAATATTTTATGGCCTGAAACTTCAATGCAATTCAGTGATCTTTCATTCCCATGAACAACCTCTATTCCAGAGGGATTCAGATAAATGCAGTTCTACAGTATAATACTGTATGGCCTCAGCTCAACAGCTGTATAAACAATAAGGAAAGGTCACTCCTACAGTCTATCGACACTAACCATGAATATTTTTCAGTCTTGTGTCGGTATTTTGCTCGCTGATGGGAGAGAAAATATTCATATTTCATATTTCAGGACAAATGAGATGAAGTGGCTCTCAAGCAAGCTAGTGATTGTTTAAAACTGAATAATTTGTTTTCCTTAAAGGAAGGGAATGCTATCTAGGTAAGTTCCCTCTGTGTGTTAGTATCTATACTGGCACAGAGGACACAGGAAACAGGTTTATGAAACTGAAGAATAAGGAGAAAATTACATAGGGATACATCTGGCAACACTCTCTCACACACACACACACACACACACACACA
>OMLI01073543.1:2176-24328 GCA_900302605.1 Rondeletia loricata | reverse complement strand
GGGTTTTCTCTCTCTCTCGCTCTCTCTCTGTCTTTCTCGCGCTCTCTCTCTCTCTCTCTCTCTCTCTCTCTCTCTCTCTCTCCATTGTCTGATGGTTGGGGAGGATGGGGGATAGGCGGAGGGGAGATCAGTGGGGATTATCGCTGTCTGGAGAACACTGATGGATTTGTGCGCCATCTCTGTAGTTGGATGTTGTGCCACCCTGCCCTCAACTAATGGAACCGTGTCCTAACAGAAGTTGATATCAGTCAAAAGCTCTTAACCAACCCAACTGTCCCCTGGATGACTCATTTAGGGCGGTTTTCTTCAGGATGGGTCTGCGCATCCCATTCGAGCAATCCATTCGTGGAATTGAGTGCCAGCTGACAAATCAGAGGAAACATTAGATAGCAAAACGGAAGGAGGCAGCAATGTTAAATTCACAAATTAAACCTGAATCCGCTTATAAAGAGGAATAAGCCCCTGGTTCTACTCTCTGCTTTGTGTCCTGCTCTTCGTTATCCATCACTCTCACTGAGTGTCTCAATCATGTCAGCTTTCTTGTCTGGTTAACATTGGTGATTATTGTGTCTAAGGTCATAGAGAGTTTGATGAGGCTTTGTGTTTGTGTTCAGAATTGCGTGCTGAATTGGTACCTCTAGGTCTAGATAGCAGTAATAGACTGAGGGTCCAATGTTATACTTTTAAATGTGCATTTCTATTTCTATGCTTTTGAGAATCATAAATACTTCAACATGCCCAAGCCTTTTATTTTTGTAACCCAGTATAATGACAACATTGCTTAAGCTCACATGTTGATGGCCTTTTAAGTGAAATTCTGATTTGCAGCACCGAGCAATGTCACTGCACTGTTACTCCTTGGTTTATTTATTTAGACTTTGTTTTTTATCTCAGTGTTGAAACAAAGCTTACATCAACCGGCCAATCATAGCATTTGAAAATGACATCTGGCCTACAGGGTAAAGGTAGTACTGTCTGTGAGGCTTGTCACCCCACTGATTCTCGCTCTAGCAAGGAGGAAGTGATCATCCATCCCTTTTCATGTCTATTTGGGGAATTCTCCAATTGTGTGTGTGTGTGTGTGTGTGTTGATGTGCATGAATGTGCATGCTCATCTCTTTCCCATTTAAATAGCTTTCAGAAGGCTGTGCACACCAATTATCCCACAGATGCTCCATATTTTGCCATTCCTCCTCTTAAATACAATCCCCCTTTTTCCCACGGCGCCCTGCCAGCAAGCAAGCCGTGGGCATACAATGCCAAATTCAGGACACCTGTGGACGAACTGCAACGGCGCCTGCGCAAATCGGCGTTGTTAGGCACGCAAATCGGCGTTGTTAGGCACGAGCGAAGCGACTGCGCCGTGGGCTTCAATGTATTCGTGCTTGTTCTTGAACATCGGTAAAAAGCACAAAACAGCCACAGAAAGCTGTGCATGATCCTGTAATTCCCTCTGACTTGTACAAGTATTGCATTGCATTTGAAAGCATACAGACTCTCCCAGCATATCTTACAGTAAGCCTTAAACAACTTATTCACTGTTATTGTCATTTGGAATGATACGCCATATGACATATTAGACACGTGTTGCAGTACGTGCAATGATTGTAGCAAGTAAAACTCAGGGAAGTGGTTATGCCCCTTCAATGGCAATACTGGCAGATGGCTGTGTTCATCTTAGTTCAGGTTATTTGCAGGCTCCTGGTCTCTCAGTTGTGTAGAGGAGCAATAAAATACTTAAACGCTAAACACTTGAGAAACACACAGTAGTGCGCTGACCCTGCAGCTGAGACTCAAGCCATTTTATTTAGCCATTTCCTATTTATCACTAAAACCCTTATCTCTATTGGTTTGATTGGTAGGTTGTTTTCTTACCTTTGTTTTGCCAGAGCAGGTTGACACATTCACTCCTGAGGGCGGCCCTCCTACAAGCTCAGTCTTCTGCTGTGCGTTTTTGCTGTAGCAGTCTGGGGGTTGTATGCTATGGAAGCCCATTGAGGACATACTGTATATTCATACACTTTATTTACGCAGTTTTCCCATGATAACGAGTACATTTTCGTTGTTTTCTCGAGATATCAAGTTATTTATGTCATTACCTCGAGATAACACATTTTGTTTTCCCGAGATAACGGCATAATTTTCTCATTATCTCGAGATAAAGTAATGGGCATAGAGTAAATATCTCATTATCTCGAGAGATAATGAATTAATTTATATTGTTATGTTGTAATTTGATGGGATTTGAACCCAGGAGGAATCACTAATAATATGTCTGCGATAGCAAGTCTAGCAAAGCTATGCAGTCAAGTGTATTTCTGTCCACTGAAAGGTAAGGAAAGATGTATCCCAGCTTGTAGCTGAATGCTGAATGTCGCCATGACAGTTCTTGGCATTTGAATTGTCAATCGACTTGTCAGTTTATCATAGCCGTCAGCTAAGACTAAGGCTATAGAGAGTGCACAGACAATGCCTGCATGCTCTCGCAGAAGAAAGAACGGTCCAAGCCATTGACAGAGCCATTTTTCTCAGTATTTGTTACCCAAGCTACGATAGGAAATACTGGATTTTGAATGGACGCACAGCAATGTTTCACAAAGAGAGGGCTGGACAAAATCATTACAGAATGTTCAAAAACTACTTTTTATTATGCCAACAAGTGAGCATTTGAAGCCTCAATCCGCCCCAATATCAGTGATCCTTTGCCCATAAATCATCCATACAAATAGGTTTTCTTGTGAGTAATTCTTCCACTAAAAACTAATCGGTGTAAAAGTCTTGCAACGACCGCTATGCCTTGCCATTCCATATTTTCAAAGCACCACAACCCAGGATCTGAGTTAACAGCCCACAGCTTTATTACAAACCTGAATTCGGGACATTACCACATGAAACGTAAAGTCTGTCTTTCTTTGTCTACCCTGTACAGTATATATAGCCCTCTACCCATACAGCAGATCATTGCAATGTGTAGTATATAAGGCAATCCTTCCTCTCACATCAAGAAACCTACTGTTCCCCCTAGAATTACAATGAATACATACAGTCATAATGTAAATGAATACACATAAGATGAATAATGTAAGTGAAAACACATCAGATGAACACATATAAGATGAATGCCAGTGAAAAAGGATCATCAATTCCTCAAACTAGAGTTTTCTTCAACAGTGATATAAATACCAAAGATGTCAAAGAAAATGAATACCGGTGTTAAGTTGTCAGTGATTTATCCCTTTTCCGTGTTCCGCTCCTCTCGTGTTCGTTTCATCACATATGATATGTAGGCGTTGGTGCTCTGAGAGGGCAGACGAGCTGACGTGGGGAAGGAGGTGTCGCAAGCAGTGGGCATGCACACACGTGAATGCACGCTCACGTACATGAATGAATTGGCCAACCCGAGGGTTCTTCCTTTTTCTTTCCTAATAAAAGGTTTTCTTGGGAGTTTTTCCTCGTCTTCACTGAGGGTGTAAGGTTGGTGGTGCTGGGTAGGCTAGGCTAGGTATGCCTGTTATGTCTTTCAACATGCTATTCTGTGTCTTGTGCTGTAGATATCTATGTAACATTGAAGGCTTTTCCAGTGTTGGTAATAAATAGTGGGGCACACATACATTTTTGAAGCAAAAACCTTGTAAATGATGATAGTTGTCAGCAAAATGTTGAATTCTCTGCATGGCAAATATACAGTATATATCCCTCTTTTGTATCAAATGCAAAATAAGCTTTATTTGTTCGTTACATGCTCAGTGAATTTGTTTGGTGTTGAGCAGCAGAATTGCATCCCATAAAACGCAGATAATGAGAACACAAGGGAACACATAGAAATGTAGAAATGTAGATGTTAAATTATGTATTAGCAACAGTTAGTGTGAAGGGGATGGGAATGGTCAAAGAAAGGTTCCAGAGCGAGGTTTCTAATTTTGTTCCATGTATGCTTACCTTTGTTCTGGTTCCATTAAAAAATCACAGCCAAAAAACAAAAACACCTGCCTCGGTAATAGATGCTCTTAACCAAGGCAGTCAAGTGACTCTTCACCCACACACCAGCTCAGGCTGAAGTGGCTATTGCTCAGAGCACACCGGCTAGCTGGCTGGTGTGCAGTCATGACTAGCATGATGACACCCGCAGAGCCGTAGTGAGAATGATGAGGTCACCGCCACAAAATCATTGACACTATGGAGAGCTGACCGTGGTGCTGAAGTGAGAAGCTACACTGGTGTGTGCGTGTGTGTGTGTGTGTGTGTGTGTGTGTGTGTGGTGTGGTTGGGTGTTGTATGGCAGCGGTAGTGGTGTCATGTTTCCAAAAGAAATCTGTGTGTTTGTAAGGTGTGTGCTTACTGCGGTGTGTGAACGATAGACTGGCTTCCAGCATGGATGGATGGAGTGTACAAGCAGTACTGACACTTGTCTGTGCCAGAGCCCAGCACACGTTGTTCACTCCTGGCCTCTGATCCATGTGATGTGAAACAGAGGTGCTGACGCCAGTCAAAAACCAAGCGCCGTCAGGAACGAAAGCGACCCCCTGCTTACGATTAGACGTCATGGTTTAAAAATAGCTCCTCTGTGAAAGCACACGCTCCGGTTCTCGTTGGTCCAAATGCGTTTCACCTTTGCACCTCACATTTGTCCATTTTGTATTAACCCTGACCAATTATCACCATTTCATCTTGATAAATCATGCCGACCCTGTAACAATTTGATCCTCAGGACAGGAACACCCATATCAAGATATTATGACCCACTGAAATCACAGTCTCATTTGCAACCTCTCAATAATGCTCTCCTAGGTACATCAATCATGATTCAAATGGTTTTACCCGTGGTGAAAAGCAAAAGAAAACTGATTTGTTAGTGAGGCCCTGTGGTCTGATTAGAGCGAATTCCCTCCACCTTTAAACACTTCAAGCAGAATCTATGGCGGTCAGTATTTTTGTTAGACTCTGGGATACAGTTCACTGGTCTGTATGGCCCTGCTCTGAATGAAGTTTAAGCTAGAAGTTTAATGAAGCCCTTATATGGCCATTTTCAAGCCAAACAAAATGTCTGAGGATTTATTCCACATTATATTCCAAGTACAGACTGTTGAGTCACTTGAATGGAGCTGACTGTCTAGTATGCCTCTAGCCCTCTACATAGACTGTGTACTCTCGCCAAGCCCTATTAGTTCGATTTAATTTGAAATCTTTGTTGCTACTTATAAAGAAAATAATTTAACATTTGATGAGAAAAGGTACCACGACTTTCTTGGGGAAAGTTGCTCCAAATGCTGAGCATCTTGTATGCCCTCCAGCGGTAATCTGAAATTAAAATCTATTCAAACTGTGGAATCACTTTGAATCAAATTAAATGTTGGCAGTGGCACGTTTAAGAGTACAATTTCAGTGAATAAGACTATGCAAACAATGTAAATTCATGGTAAACACTGTACAGCTATCCATCCCCAAAGTATATGAATCCAGGTCATGACTGCATGTCCAGAACAGACATCACATCACATCATCTGGCCTTAAGTGGACGTGTTCGTGCTGACTAGTCCAGAGGATCACCATCCTCTACCCACCAGCCCCCACCCCCAGCTACAGATAGCCTGTGCTTCAACTTGGTTTAAACAAATCCGAGTGACCGGCTGCTCCCGTCAACGTCATCACCTACCAGAGTGAGATCACGTCTCATCCTCTCATCCTCTCAGCCTGCGAGGAGTGTGGGAGTGCTGGGGTGAGACACATTCAAATTAGAGAGAACAGAGGCAGCAGCTCCCATGCAGGGCAACTGGGCCGGCTCTTCTGACTGAGGCACTGCGGAATCTGTCACTCACCGAATCAGAGAAAGCGGTGATGCTGGGCTTCAACAAGGAGGGGCTCCACTTTTACACAATCCATCATCCTGAAAACAGAAACTGAAAGTAGAAAAGACAAATGTATAACCCTCTCAGCCCCTTATCATAAACTCATTGCTATGCTCAATTACGGTTTACGTCAAATGAAAGATGCCACAATTAATGTTTATGGCTGATTAGCTAGTGACGTGTGGGTTATTGTTTCATGGGGCATTGAGCTTGATGCTTGTTTTAGGGCTGTAAAGACAACGAGTTGTCTTGCTATTGTCTTGCATTTTAATTACCGCTTGATTGTTTGATTATGTGGTGAAGGATATTATTGGGCATATCAAGGAAAAGTCACGCGAATCGAGCCGCGCGCCAAAGAGAATGTAATTGTTATGACATTCAGCCTAGAGCAGCACGATTGTGACTACTGCAACTGTTTCATCAAGATAAATCCGTTTCCAAGGGTCTTGAAATTGTCTGAGGCACCATATTTGTGTGAATATTGGTGCCATCACACTATGTTAATTGGTGAGATTCATCACAGCCCAGGGCCCTGCAATATATCGTATGCCTGATAATGCCTTTGCCTAGTAGAGGCCATAATGGAGAGTGAGATTTACGTAACTGACTGTCTTACAAAAGGAATTTAGTGTATGTAGTACTTTAAACGTAGTGCATTCTACCCCACAAATTAAATTACGCTTTCTGTCCCACAGGTCCCTCGCATGGCTTCAAAATGAGTTTAACCCCTGTGTACACTATGGACTCCCTTCCACCACTAACATACTGTATATACTGTGAGAAGTCTTTAAGGAAGGAATGAAGGACACCGGAGATTTGCTTCTGGTTCCGTCTGTCCTAGAATAACTTTCCTCCTTCCTTTTCAGGCTGCTTCACACTCTGCAAGTGAGTGTGCGTCTTCATAGCTCATCTGCCAACACCTACTGAGACAGAGGCAGATATAGACGGGGGTTAATTGGGTGTAGGTGTGCCTCGCTGACTCAACGGGCCACTCCTGACTCCGCCTCTCAACCAACGCTCAATCCCTGCCCCTTTGCAACACACAGTTGTTGGTTTTTTCTCAATTTGCATTCGCGTCTGTTGTTGTGTCCTCCATGACGCGTTTGACATAATATCGAACAACATCATGTCGAAACGGCGCTGTCGTCTGTAGTACATCTGAATCAGCTGGGAAAATGAACAGCTGTGCGTCTTACTTGACTTACTTACCTCAAGCACACGTTCTCTGTTCTTGCGTTCTTGAGAGGTTTGTTCCCCCCCAAGACGTTCTCCACAAGGGCACATATCGACTTGGCATTCCTGGATTTGGTAATCACCTATATACACAGACAACACCACCCCTACTAACCCTAACCCTAACTCCAAATGCCTATCAGCACCATATTGTCTTCAGTCAAACTTCCTTCACAGAAACAAACACTGCTTCCGCCACACTTCCGCCAAGTCCAGAGCACATCCTCCCTAAAACATCCTATGGCAACATCCTCTATAGGCAGGCAAATAAAACGTTGAGGAAGATGAGGATGAGGTAGGTGACGAGGATGAGGTAGGTGATGAGGATGAGGTAGGTGATGAGGATGAGGTAGGTGCTCATCTGCCGTCCTCCACAGTGGGTCTCTTGCTCTTGACCTGCTATCTTTCATTTTCACCCACAGCATGGAGAGCAATGGGCCCAAGGGCAAGCAGTCAGGCAAAGGCTTCTGGAAATAGATTAAGACATGCCCTGCTTGCCCGTCCACTCTTCCTTCACTGCCACTTCAGTGGGATTCATTTTCCCTTTCATTTCCCAAGCCACTTCCTCACTACGTCACATCTCTGCTTTTGTCTTTGCCGCATTCTGCAGCCCTCCCACATTCTGAGTCAGTCTCAGTACAGACTGTCTTCCTTAAGGGTCCAAAGGTTCATTTGATCGCTAATAAATTCTAGTAATTCTGGTTTGCACATCCATTTACATTTCTTTATATGGACTGTTGAAAACTTAAAGTCCACTACATGTAGTCTAGGGCCTACATTCAGTAGGTTGGCAGTCAGCCTTTAAAATAAATAAATAAAATATTTCACATTGTTATTAGCAAGTATCTCATGTAAAGTCTCTACCTGGTAGAGAGTGCAAGTCTACCACATTCAAGACACACAAATGTTGGATTTGGTGTTGGTGGGTTTAGTGCTGTCAGGCGTTATGAAGATCATTACCAATTTTAAATAGACCAAGTGCGGAGTTACACATAAAAGATGAAAGGGGAACAATATTATCCCTCTCAGAGTTGGCCCATGGTTTCCTCAAGCTAAATGCTGAGTTTGTGACACACACCCAGAGCTCATGAATTATTCAATAGCCTAGTTTCAATTTTGTGAGAAACTCTGGCTGGAGGTGATTATTATATCTACTGTCTTCAGGGTGAATAAACACTGCCACTATTGCCCCCCCCCCCCTCTTATTGTATATTCTTGGGTTTGGGAGGATGAATATATCTGCTATGATATGAAGTAGCTGCAAGCTGTGTACGTACATACTGCACAGTATAATTTCAAGTGTGCCAAAGCAAGGTAAAATGAAGGAATGACATACAGCTTTGGATTTTGGATCGTATTGTTTTGATTTGCAGTGTCTGCCATAGAAACACAACAGTTTCGCCTCTTAATTAGCTGTCCTCTTAATAAGCATCGTACACCTGGATTACACCTCATGGAATTGAAACGTGATAATTAATTTGAGGATTACACATATGCTAATAAGCAGATGTGGCAAAAAAAATTTGGTGATAAAGCACCAGCAGACAGTAAACAAAGTTTCACACTGAACAGAAATTGGGATCGGAATGAGGATTGCAAACATCTGGAATGTTTCGGGGGCTGCATTTAATTTGAAGTGCGTTCCTCAAAACACAAGGTTAGGTTATGTGATTTTAACTGTTTTTCATACACCAAGTCACAGATAGTTTGACCAAATGACAACGGTTTTAGATTCGGTTTGCTTTCCCGAGAAGGCTGATAGTAAACCATTTACGGTGATATGCTTGGTTAGCTCACGAGTGGCCGGCTCCGATAAAGCGCTGTGTCTAATTAACACGCTGACAGCAGCACTGTCTGGGCAATCACACTCTTCCAGTTTATTAAAGTGGTTAAAGAAGTCACTCTGGCCCTTGGGGGACTGGTACAGTAATTTCCCCCCTGCAAGCCAGATGATACGCCCAGAGATGAGGCAAACCAAGTGTGACTGTCTCTCCCGCCCCTCTTTTTTCTCTCCATTTTCTCTGCCTTGCTCCCCAAGCCTTTCTCACACATCAATATCGCTCCTCCCTTTCTCTCCCTCACTCTTGCTCCCCTTCACTCTCCTTCAGTCAGAAATGTAATATCACATGCGTTTTTCTTGTCATTTTTTCCATGGAGTCCAAAAATAACTCTCACAGCAGGAAACGCTGACTTTCTGCTTCCCACACCACTTTAGTGTAAACGGTGAGACATTTTGATTGGTCAAGACAGGCGTCTGATAACAGCACAGGGGAGTTTGATTGGCATTTAGCCAGCAGCAGTAAACACCAACAGCACAACAAAAAACACTTTGAAGCTGCAAACAATAATTAACATAAGAGACAAGGAAAATCCAGTAATTTGCATTGAGTATTTGGCATGTTATTAACTGTTATACCTAATGTAAGTCAGGCCTCTTTCAAAAATAATTTAGATGATGCTTGATGCCCATAATTTTTGTTGACCTTTTCCCCCTGAAATGAAGTTATCTGTTCATGATGCCAGACCCATTGCCAAATATTATAATGCTCATTGGGGTTGGAGGTGCATGTGTTTGGTAGTGAGAGGATAGTGAAAATTGTTTTCCAGATGACATGAACACTGGGCAAAAACCTGTCTAGACAAAATTCAATAGAAAGTCCAGAGCAGAGATATCAGCGTAATAACAGTGTATTATAAATGTCTTTCATGAGAAGATAGATATGGCTAAATAGCTGATTCTAGACTTTCTCTGTGAATTCAGCTGTTGCTAAGATACAACATTAACTGTAACCTGCTATTAGTGCCAACCTGAGTAGACTACAAGTGAGATGCTTTGACACTGCAGTGGCAAATCTGCTTTCAATGGATGTTTCACTCAAATGTCAAAAATGACTAGTTTGCTTATTTAGCCTTGATTATGTCGTTCATTGCATAAGGGGAAGTCAACAACAGCAGTTGAATACCTGATTGAAATGCGGGC
Source organism: Rondeletia loricata (assembly GCA_900302605.1). Classification (NCBI taxonomy): domain Eukaryota; kingdom Metazoa; phylum Chordata; class Actinopteri; order Beryciformes; family Rondeletiidae; genus Rondeletia; species Rondeletia loricata. The sequence continues at coordinate 14,269 of OMLI01073543.1, read as the reverse complement.
GAACTTGCTCTTTAATGGCAGGTTGTGGAGCCATGTTGTATCTTCTTGCTTGGTGCTGATGATCACCCGGCATGATTAAGTGCAGTGGGACTTCAAACAGCATCGGATGTGAAATAGATACCACTCCATTTCCTGCCGGCAGTCTCTTTGCAGGGCCCAATGTTTTCAGCCAGCGCAGTTCAAACTCAACTGTGTTGGGGCCCAGGGATCATAATAAATGTACCCATATCTGTTTTAGAAGAAATCCAATCCCACAAATGTGTTATCTTCACTATAGTCACCATAATCTTGGCATTGATGCATTATTTTTCCTTTGTAAAATTCAGAGGAGCTGCAGGGGTATCAAAGGGAATGCACTGCAATAATGCAATATGACTATGGTATGTGATAGGACTCTGATATGACTGTGGTCAAAATAATGGCACAGGATTTATGGGCACTGTCAGCAATATTCTGTCAATGCAGAAAGCTAGTGTCCTTTAGAAGATGTCTTTGTATACTATTTCCCTTACATATGTCACCAAAAGGAAATTGCCTTCTGTGAGTTCACTCTTATTTACAGTAGTCGTTCTGGCTTGAAGCTGCCATTGTGCTGCGCTTGAGGACACTATGTTGACAAAGCATGTTTCCGTTGTTACGGGGAAGGAGAGAGAAAGAAAAGTCTTGCTGGAATAGTTAAAGGCTGTTGTCACTGTCGTTGTCCCTTCCTTCCTCTGCTCTGAGATCTACCCAGTGGGTCCCAGTGGGACCCAGTGGGAATTTTTAGCACTACTCTAACTGATCAAAGGTCAGGGCAGTGACACTGACCTTAGGCGTGTACGTCTGTTGTGGCAAAGTCTAATGCCTTCTGACATGAGCTGTAGTGACTCAGTCATGCTTTAACCCTCAGTGCATACTGACTCAACAGTGCCATGTACTGTACTTTCTGCTTACCTTGCACTCAAAATGTTCACATCAGTGAGCAGCTCTCGGGGATCTTGTGTATTTCAGGATGCCTCACTCGTGGAATCGGAACGGTCAGACCGGACACGGCTCCGAGAATTTCACATGATTATTCATGTTCAAACAGTCCAAAGATATAAAGTCATTCTAAGGAAAAGTTCAATATGCTTGCAGTGTGCTTCTTAACTGCTACTGTAAATATACAAGATTAATACAAATGAGTAATTCAGTAATACTATTATTCATTTTATAATCATAAAATATAAAAGACGTGTAAAAACTACTTTTGGGAGTTTTGTGTATTAATGTTTTTTGTGGGATCGATACTAATTAATGACTTACAATATCAGCGCAGTGAATAAATAAGAATCAAAGAAGGGATTTATAGTGTAATGGTTTTACCCGACATAGGAAGGATAGAGACTTCGGGAAGCAGATGATAACAGCTTCAATGCAACAATAAACCTGATCATATGCCAAAAAACGAGTACTGGACGGCCACTCCAGACAGCCAGTAACTATATATCTTGGGCATTACCAGTTAATGATGGTAATGGTAAACGAAGCTGTCATGTCCACAACCTAATCAGCAGCTAGTCTTTTGTATACTGTATATAATATATAATAATGAGGGCTACTATGTTTTGATTTTGAAAACTGCATCACCAGCTGTGTTTATTTTTTAATCCTTGTTTTATTGTGTGTTTGTTTGGTTTAATGATTCAGATTTATTTTTTCTACATGCAATGTGTCATAAAGGAATGTGATTAGGCAGATGGACGCATGTACCGAGGTGTGTGTCTGCACATGCACGCAGGCACACACACACACACACACACACACACACACACACACACACACACACACACACACACACACACACACACACACAGAGACCATAATTTCCTGCTGAGATAATGATTTAGTTTAGTTTGTGTATTCCTGTTTAATGTTGATGAGGTGATGCATCTGTGACATGGATGGTGTCCTTGTGATGATATTCATGTATCTTTCAATCAGTTCTGGGATACTGCTATCTCAAATTAGAGATAGATTCATAACGATGCTTAGGAGCATTTAACATGAACAGATACTGTGGCCCACAGACTCACTCCTCCATGAAATTCAGCCCAGGCATTTGGCTTTATCCGCCTTCAGCTGGATTGGAAAGGAACGCAGTAACATGCAAATATTGACCCGGTTTATTAATCGTCTGTACACTCCGACTCGCTCATGCAGATTACCCGATATAATCATCTCTGTAAATACAGACATGTACTTTTTGTCTGGAGAACAGAGCAGCAGCCAAAAAGAGGATTCTGCTCAACTGATCTTTCTCTCTGATTATTTTCCCTTTATCTGGAAAACAACCAGCTATATTGTCATAGCCTTCCAGAGGCAATTATTCTCTTCATAACTGCCGCCTGTTGTCATGTTAAAACTTGAGTGAGTGTTGTTTTACTGTTTGTGTGAAGTTGAGGTATCTCTTTGACTGCAAATGTGTGTGTCATTTGTGCGCTCAGTATCGCATAGCTATTATAGCTCATAAATATGTAGCAGTAAATATCGTGTAACTAGGGGATTCAGCTTGGTGCGGACTATTTCCCTCTCGCCCCTGTGGTAATCAGTCAACACGCACAAAGCAAGTCATCCTGATTGTAATAGCTTTGAACCTTGGTAATGTAGTATCGGGTACAACACGCCCTCTTGACTCCTCATCCCAATGGTCTTTTCCAATCCGAGGAGATCCTTCGACTGGGGAAAAAATGCAAATGCTTTCACCGACTTAATGTCCTCTGTTCAAACAGCGGCAGAGGAGTGGAGGCCTGTGCATCCCCCCTCCGACTGCTCTCGAGTGTTTGCCTCAGTCAACAACCCGACCAGACACGGTAAACACGTAGCATCCTTTCGCAGTATTACTGTTCTTCTTCTACCGGCCCCTCAAGTCATTTCCTCCCCTTTCCCCCTGGAGTGGCGGAAACGGTGAATGAGGAGGCACTGCCATCTCTACCGAGAGAGGAAAGCCTCCTTCATGCCTCATTGACTTTGTTTTCTCTGGCTAATTTCTCCTTTCTCCTTGTTGTCACCCCCTCTACCTCCCACCCCCCCAAACACACACACACACACACACCCACCCACACATTCCCTTCATCTCCAGCCCTCCCCAGTCCACGCCTCACCGTTTTGATGGTGATTTTGACATGCAGCAGTTCTCTGGGAGGTGGCGATTAAGAGATCTGTCGCCATATGGAGTGAGATCAGCCGTCGAAACTCGACATAATTGCCTCAGTGGGGGGGGAAATGGTTACGTAACAAAAAAAAACAAAAAAACGGCGATGAGCGCACACACCTCACTCTCTGCGTCAGCCAATATTAAATACCCATTACAACACTCGCAAGTGATTCATTAGTAATGAGAAACTAAATGCATCATAAAACCCAAAGGAGGACAGGACACATCTAGCATTCTATGCAGTGGGAGCTGGAGAATCATTTCCCCCCACCACCGAAGGAGGAACTAGTCTAATAGATTGGAAACATTAGCCAGTTGTGTGTAGTGATAAGCCACAGAGAGGGCTAGGAAGGAACCATTTATCAAATTAATGCGGGAAAAACGCACATTTGACGAAGCCATTGTCTTGTCTGCACCTAATATCGAAATGGTCTTGAAGTTTGAGCCAGGGGTTTACATTGCTGACGGCCTAATTATATGGATTGGCTGCAGTAGAGCGTAGCCTATCAGCTCTGGGGAGAAATTAATTCTGGTACCGGGGAAGAGAGAGAGGGAGAGGCTGCAGTCGGCTCCGCCGCTGTGAATTGATGGCTGCAGAGGGTCTGGCTGCTCGGTGCGTCTGTGTGTTCTGGTTCACTTAAAGCTAAAGGCGGCTGTAGTGAATGGGATATTCCTACTGATTTAGAAACTGATATCTGCATAGCTTTGAAAGATATTTATAAGATTTGACCAACAGCCATATAGAAAGGGGAAAGCTAGATTATGTGATCCTGTTGTCTGGCACACCCATTGCTTCATTGCCGTCTGTGCATGTTTCTGTGTGCATGTGCTCATGTTTCTAGCTGAGGATGTGTACAGGCGTGCATTGAAACTATACCCCTTATCAAATTACAGCTGCAGATAGCATGCAGATTTAGATATGTGCGTTACTAGCTGTCCACCTTATCAAAAACTCCAAATATCATATGTACAGCAAAGTGACAGTGTGCACGGCGCATGCAAATTGTTGTCTGTTCTTATTCACTGTCATAATAGCATATTTATGAATGCATATGTACAGGAAAAAAGTGTCCAGAGATATGCACCAATTCATATGAATGTACAGACACGTGTACAGATCAGAAACATCATACAGATAAGTCCAGAGCATATGAATGTGGGGGGGGAAAGCCCAGGGTAGCTCATATGTGCAGTGCAGGCGCCCTGCTTCAGCGCCCTGCTAGTTGGCGGGGGTCTGTTTGGGCAGGAAGCGTTGCACAGTCTGATAGCTGTCGACACAAATGAGCGCCTAAGACGCTCTGTGTTGCACCTTGAGGGGATGAGGCGGAGGCTCCACGGAGAGATCTGCTGTCTCCAGGGTGTCCAGGCTCAGCCCTACAATTGAGCCAGCCTTTTTTTGGTAATCCTGCCTTGGTGCTGCATCCCCAGCACACCACCGCAAATACAGGGCACTGCCCACCACTGATTGACAGAACATGTAGAGTAGTCTGTTGCATACACTGACAGACCTGAGGCTCCTGAAGGAGAACATTCTCCTCTGCCCCCTCATTTCTACTGCCTCCATGTTATCAGTCCTGACCAATTTGTTGTTTATGTGCACCATCTCCACTTCCTCACCCTGGATGGTGACAGGTGTCAGTGGCTTCACCCGAAATCCACTGCTAGCTCCTCCGTCTCACTTCAGTTGAGCTGTGGATGGTTCTCATAGCTGGCCTTGCACGCGTGGCTGTTTAGAGGCTGTATTTTAGAGCGGCAGGACGCGGGGGAACGCATCTATAGCGTATACGTGATTGATCTGGAGAATGCACAGATTTTTCAAGGAGATGTCATTCACAGTGTAGCAGCCTTATAGCTTGTGCAAATTATGTCAAGGCCTATTATACTTTCCATAGCCCAACCTTCCATAATCTGGCAAAGTGAGACTTGACCAAGGGCTTGGTGCAGAGAAACCCTGCAACAGCCAATGTGTCCATCAAGTGTCAAAACAAGACTAATCCCCTGCCTGCTCACTAATTGTAAACTCTGCTCACTCTGCTTCACACCCTATGAATGTCAAGTGTTGTGCTGCCACCGAAAACTAGTCCATCAAGATGTTGACCGTTGTAATATAACAGGATTTACATCCATGATTGGAATCAAAGTTTGGGTGTTTTTATTGTAGATATTGTTGCTGTGTGTGATCTGTACACACACAGTCCATCTACACACAAGCTGCTTCTTACTGGGTGCCGTTCACTACAATTAATATTATACGGACGTTCTAGTTTGTCCTGCACACCCTACTCAGTAATAACACTGCTAGATTACATTCAACGTCAGTGGCATCGTTAAAAGTGATTACAGATCGTCGTCTCCATCACTGTGCTCTTGCGTTGACAGTAACCCATAATTTGCACACGGCCGAGTGCCACTTGACCCCTCCTGCTACTGGAATGACAAACAAAAGGTTCAGACAGAAGTTCCTCATTTTCGCTGCAGCACGCACTCTTGTGACAGGCATAAAGATCGCCGGCTGGGTGGGTTGTCACAGCGCAGTAGTCGTCACGTCATGTCAGACAGGCCGCATTCACCGTTAACTAAACTCAACATCGCTGTTGACAGCTTGTTTACAGGCGGGCTTGGTTTTGAATGGGTCTTTTTCCATGACAGTGCTTGTTTTTGGTCTTGAGGCACAAAGGGAAGATCAAGTGAGCTGCCACTGTATGTTGCACTGAGGGTGGTGATGTCAGCGTCTGTTGTGGTGTAACTAACTGGATTAAGGTATGCTGCACAATTTGTTACACTGTATCATAAGCCTTGTTGCCTTCCAATTTGTCAATGATGAGAATGCGAGATTGCCATTTTTCACGCTGAGCGCTGACCTCAAGAGCTTGATTTCTTTTGATATATGATATATTTGATATCAATTTTATATGTTCCCTTTGGACTTATCAACCCAGTCTTTTGTTACTGTACCAAAAGACTGGGTTCCTATATTCCTATTTATATTCTATTTTTCTTTGCTGTGTCCTAATACTGGGATCATTTAAGTTTCATTTGATCTTATTTTACAACATCAGCCACACAGACTGGTACTATACAAATGCAACCTGCTTTGATCATTACTAAGGATTTAACCTCTGTTAAATGTTTGTCATGCTCCAATAAGTGTGTCTTATCATACCATCATTCTACATTAATTGAATAATGTTGTTGCTCACATAATAATAAGAGTCTATAGTTGGGTGTGGCTGTTATGGTATGGCAGTAAAATGACCTCTCTTTTTTTGATGGCAGCCATGATATTTGTGTTCATGGAGAAGGTAAAATTGTGATGTCAGATTTAAATCATAATTTAAATCAGCTTACTATAGGATACCATATTAGAAATACTCAAAAAGTTATCATAAATAATTGCCACATATTGGTGTACTATTTATTTTTCTCATCATTTCACTACGATAGTGTTTTTTTTGTTAAAGTGGTCATAGTTTCAGGTGTTAAAATACAGATTTCCTGTGAAAGTCCGGAGCAATTTTCAACGCGTTGATTAATTCCCATCCACTCAACACTAAAACCCTGTTAGTTTGCTTTTCAAGGCACTTTATCTCCTGGCTCAGCTTGGGAGCTTTCTGTTCTCCGCTTTGAGCAACCTGCAGTATCATCAGCCCCTAATGTGCCAAAGTTATTCGCTACACAGAAACAAAAACATGGGGAAATAACATCATTTCACACTTTGTCCATGAAGCCAAAATTCTGTACCTTTCTTTCCCAAGAGAAAGTCTTTCACAGTAATTTGGAGACAGACATCCAGTCACGTCAAGCACAGGGAACATTGCCGTGTGGAGGAATGAGGGGCCTGTAAAACTTCTTTGATTAATATGTCTGTTCGTTTTTTCAGAAAACACAACCATCATTCACGCGCAACATTTTTGTCCGTCAGGTTTAATGTTTTCAAACGCCCTTTGAAAGAGGCCATAGAGGAGAATGGAGTAGAACGTTTTGGGGAAGCAATATGTTTTGCGGGGTTCTTAAGGACCCTGATGTGACAGGAGAAATCATCACCATTAATCACTGGACGCACTCAGTGGTGGATGGGTTGCATTAAAAGCAAATCCCTATGTTGGCCATTTCAAAGCCATCCAATTACCAGGCTCCATTGTTATCACTGCTCAATACGATGAAATTATGAGACCTTTGCGAAACAAGTGTAGGTACATCAAGCTAAATTGAGTTTTGTGTGTGTGTGTGTGTGTGTGTGTGTGTGTGTGTGTGTGTGTGTGTGTGTGTGAGATGCTGGCGTAATTCTCCTGCAAACATGCATCATCTCAGAGAATGAGGGCCTCCATGTGGTCGAACTACACCCAGCCATATTTGATCAGCTGTCTCTCTGCCTAGCACTCAACACAGACACACACACACACACACACACACACACACACACACACACACACACACGCACAGCAGGTGGTGAGGTGTTAAACAGGTTTGGCTACAGTCAGACGACAGACATTCCCTGAAGGCCATTGGGGCTAAACAGGATTTCACTGATCCAGCGTCAGGGCCAACACTGGTGCCAGTCCCAGTGCCAGTCCCAGTGCCAGTCCCAGTGTCAGCCCAGCATCTCTCTGGACTTGGAGATAGCCCACCCTATGCTCTAGGCAGCATGGCTTCAGGGTGAAGCCTGTAGCTACATATGTGAAATCCTAATGCGAGGCAGAAGAGCCCTTCACTCTATTCCGTCATCCAGCTTTCCATTACTACTGCTCACAATGGACTTATCCCAAAGTCCCCGCCCCCCCCCATTAAAATGTTACATCAACACTATCATTTTAAATTGTAGCAGTATTATCAGTGTTAAGACAGCGTTTTCTCCCTCTTGTCAAGCGATACTGGCGACAAGCTTATTCCTGAGGGAGGCCAAGCCACGACCTTTTCCTTGTTTCTGCATGTGTCACCATGATTGGATCAGAGCTCTGTCTTTCTGCTGGGAGTGAGCAGTGTGAACGGCATGTAATCCTGTTCCCACTGCTCCAAAGAGACTGTGCGTGTTTGTGTGTGTGTTTGTGTGTGTGTGTGTGTGTGTGTGTGTGTGTGTGTGTGTGTCACTGTGTTTCTCTACCTGCGTCTGTATTTGTGGAGCGTTTGGATGATAATGCCAGGGCGAATTAGCTGTGACCGTTTTCTGCGTAAGGAGCTGCCTCCGAGATATTGTTGGCTGAACGGAGGGAACGGGGGAAATCTGCCGAGTATAATGGAAAGCGAAAGTCATCAGGGCTTTGCATTGTCCACGGGATGCACAGTTTGTGGGATTTATAATTGGGATTAATCGGTGTTCCCTAGTGAGTTTTCCCAAGCTAGTTCGCTGTATTTTGTTCAAATGGTTCTTAATTGTTTTCATTTATGTAATCCAATTAGAATATTCATTGTTTAAAGATTTTTCTCTGAATGATCCTGGGTATTTAACATGAACTCAATTATTTACTTAAATAGATTTACTTGATATAGTTTATTTATATATGCCAGGTCATGTGTATAATCTGGGCTATCCATTTAATTTACCTAATATAGCCTTTACTTCTAAAGAATAGGTTAGTTCAACCTTTTTTTCACCAGCTAAAGACCACTACTGTCTGATTTGGATCGTTTTTAGTTCTTTCCTGTACATACATCTCTGGACAGCACTCTGCATCTGTAACTCTGAGCCTACACAGCCGCCTCCAAAAATACTGACATAGCCAAACCTTTACAAGTTTTATGTGTCAAATACAGTGCAAGGCAGCGCCAACTCAGCTCACATTTCCTTCCCTCAAACTCTAGAGTAGGGCTGCGCTTGCTTTTTCATATCAAAAGAATCACTAGTCGAGACGGTGTAGAGGCTAATCACATCTGCCCCCAGTAAGCCTAAGTCCCAAACCCCATCTCAGTCAATTTTTACACTGGCTCCTCTAATCCTTCTCCCTCTTGATGTTTCCTGCTGTTTGAATAAAATCAATAAGATATACAACAGAAAAATGCTCTGGTCTACCTCCAACCTTTGAGCAGACCAAAACCACCGAAAGAGACCAGCCGCCGTCCTACTGATGTCAGGAGTCACAAAAGAGTAAATTGTGTCAGTGGGTGCTAAGACCAGCCCCCCTGCCGTGCCCTCGGTGGCGCCATATGCCAAGGGAGCTGCCGAGAGAGCTGCCAAGGGAGCGGACAGGCGAGCTCGGTGACTGCCAATCTGCAGATGCGGGAGCGGTCCGCTCATGCATATTAAACCCACGCCACCTGCTCGTCGTACATCACACCCTGCTTTCTGGGTCCCAGGAATTTTAATCAACCGCGCTGACAGGAAGGCGCTCTCTGGTCCGCGTAGGTGAATCATTCCAGTTCTCCCCTTAGTCCCACTCCTGCCGAGACGGGGAGGCATGTTGATCCTGCATTTCTACAACGTCCCGGAGTCCCTTCCAGAAAGACAGAGAGTGGCAGGGAAAGAGTGAAACATGGCGGTGAGACGGAGGATAGAGAGAGCTATGCCATTAAAATAGTTCTCCAATGGCGCTCGTTTATCTTTTCAGTCAAGTTGTCATGCTCTGCGTCCCTCCCCTCCTCTCCTGTTCTCCTCTCAGGTGTGAGCCATTGTCTGCCACATATTGGATTATCCAAAGAGCCAGAGAGAGAGAGAGAGAGAGATAAAGAGAGTCAGACAGAAAGATAGAGAAGGAGCAGCAATAAGCTGGTGATCAAAACTTCTCCTTTTCTGTTTTTTTTTCTCTTTTCATTACTGTTTGATCTGCTTGCATGTGCAAAACTGCATGTAGCGATGAGGGCTGCATACAAAAGCATATTGAGTCATTTCCATTTCAAATATGTTTGTCAGGCATGGAGAGGGAGCATGGTGAATACCCATGGAAGGGAAATAAAGAAATGATGGTTTTCCACCGCCAAGTGCTTTAACACAACTGTGCAACGATCACAACATTGATCGCATTGCATCTCAACTCATTTGGACGATGAAGATGTTAAGTAAATGAAAAAGCAATTAGCTGCTCGTCCAGCTGCACCTCCCAGTCTCACTGTCAGTTTCTGCTGGCAAAGCATAATCCTCCAGAACCCCAGGGATTACATTTTCATACCATCTCTTTAAATATAGCCAAGGCAGATGGAGGCAGGCACTGCCAAGACAGGACTAAGTGTGATATCAGAGGATGGACCAATGTGGTAACAGTTACATGTGTATTAATAGGCCAGCCCAATATATTGTGTTTGATAAATGATTTGTTGAAGAACAAAATATATCTATCTATCTATCTATCTATCTATCTATCTATCTATCTACATACCTAATGGGATTCTAGTTATTACTTATTAGTTATTTGTGTTTTGTACAAGTACAGTAATCTACTTTTGTTGGTGAGATACTTTTGCACAATTAAGTGATGACTTGTCACATTACTGCGAAACACGTGAGGGGAAGAAGGATTTTGATGTGAGATCACAGACACAAACATCTTGAAGTAATGATGTATCATGTTAATGAGTTATGATAATGAAGCTATTATAATCACAGATGGCAATTAAATCTGTAAATTGGAAAAATGGCAGTCCTTGTAACTTGATAGTCTATATTTTGTTGGTGTTATTTAGTTGGTGTTATCTAATGGATTATATTATTCATCTGGAATGGATTACATTTTGAGGGGTATCTTCCTAACCAAGGCATAGCCACAACCAACACTTTCCTCTAATATCCAAGCAAGGTTGGGTGTGTTTACTTTATGTTCTGTAAAAAGGGGCAGATACATCAGACCTTATACCTACTGCATGCAATTTGTCATTTGTAAGAAAAGGCTCAAAGCTCATACATGCATATCTGTGCAATGAGCTTTCATGCCTGCCTGCACACATTGTGTGTGTGTGTGTGTGTGTGTGTGTGTTTGTGTGTGTGTGCGCGCGCAACATGCAATCATGTTTCATGAGTTTGCCTGTCAACTTTCATTGTGTCCCGTTTGTAAACAATAATGAATTATTAATTGCAAAGTACATCCTCGGGCAACACTGTAAAACTCCAGTAAGCTGTTAGTTTGTGTTTCATTTCCTGGGTGTCCTGTCTTTGGATTCCAATCTAAATGTAATGTCACCGCTGTGGCAAAAGAGCTGAAACTACCTGGCTCATCAAAAATACATTTGATATTTCCAAATTCATCTCTTCACTTGCTGGTCATTCTCTGTTACTTGCTCTTTACGTAATGAAGATATTGGCGTTAAAGTACATCGCTCACTGCTAAATGTGAGGTTGAAGCACTCGTCTTATGAGTTGCCCCCAGAATGAAAGTAGATATTTTCATGGCTGTAATGACAATACAGGGGAGAAAATAAGGATGTCTGTTATATGCAAGACATACTGTAACGTAAATCATCTTCAACAACCAGCTGATACAAAAACACACAAATCTGTCACAGAATAATACAAAAAAATAAGATCAAGTTCATTTCTATTCTTCTTTGTGTAAGATATTCAAATACAGATGCAGACTGTACCAAAGCTGTCAGTACAAAATTATGATTAGAATAAAGTTTGATAGTGTGTCCGAAATTAATTAGATAATTTCACTCCCACAAAGTGATATTAAATTCTACCATTTATTTCCCAAGTGACTCAAATGACCCTAGGGCCAGGGATGGCCATTGTATTACATGTAATATATTACAGTAATCTGACTGCAAAAAGGTAATTGTACTCCATTACAGTTACTGAAAAAACACACACACATTAATCAGATTACAAAAACCTTTGTAAAATAGGCGCCACATAAATTACACTCTTCAAGTTCCAGTCTATGAATCTGTATAAATGATCAGTTTAGCTGAATATTCTATGGGTTATGAAGGCAAATTAACAAAAAAGTTGAACATTATTACATTGCATTGAGTATGCCTATGAATTACATTAC
>OMLI01073542.1:0-11358 GCA_900302605.1 Rondeletia loricata | reverse complement strand
TGACATCATCACATTGTGACATCATCACATTGTTGTAATTGCATCATGCCCAAATAAGGGCATAGTGACGTCACTAGCAGAGATCACGTGATTAGGGGTTGAGTCAATATGGTCCTCATCATTCCAAACCACGGACATTGTGTTGACAATAAAGAATTGCTAGGCTGTAGGTCAACAACTCAACACAAACTTTTGCATACAACTGTATATAGTACAGATAAAGAAACAAAACTTACCGTTAATAGTTCTAATGGAGTTCTGTCTCCTTCTGGGAAACCCAATCGTGGCAGAATGCCACGATAAAAAAAAACGAGACTAGGTAAAAACCTCGTATATGGCTGGACTCAGGAGCCCAGCCCATCCCAAAATCAAACAAGGGCTCCTGAGTCCAGTCATATACAAGGTTTTTACTTAGTCTAGTTTCATCTGCCCTTCTGTGTTATAGTTGTGTATGTGTTTGTGTGTGTACATTTCTGTATCTCTTGGTACATTCTACTATTTACACAATAAACTTGCTTTGTTTTTAAAGTGCTATATACAGTAAATAAATAAATAATAACTATAAACAATATCACACTGGTTGTCTGTGGGAAGCCCATAACCTGTATTTATTCTAATGACATTTTGACTGGACAGAATATGTTATTCTTATTTTTATTCTCCTGGGGTTCAATGGAGAGTTTTAGTGTCACATGCTGTTTCAGAGGCTTGTCCACCCTGCTAAGAATACAATTCTGGGGGAATAAAAAATATATTGAATTTCTGAGCAAAATATCAGCTATCGGCTGCTGAAAGCCAAATATATCCGTATCAGTATCGGCCTTCAAAAACCCATATCGGTCGACCCCTATTGCAAACCCAGGATAGGTTTTTTTATATTAAACCTCCTTGGTTTGACCCCCTAAGTCAACTCTTGTGGAAAGGCAATATATGTAATATGCGGCAGGGGGATCTAGCGGTTAGGGAGACTGTTCTTCACCAATGGATTTAAGCCCGTGTCAGCAAGCAGTCCTTGAGCAAGACATTGAATCCCTACCAGCTCCAGCGGGCGCTGTTCTGTATCTGACCCTGACCTCTGACCTCCCTGTGGAGGGGGGCAAGAGAAAAGAGAATATCTGTATGGGGATCAAAAAAGTATCACATCATTGTTATTAAATTGTGCCTGGCTGTCAGCCCTGTAAATGATGCATGGTATGATGTAGGCACATTATAGCAACACTCATTTGTCTTTGCCTTCCCTCTCTCCCACTCACCCAATCAAACTTTGCAAGAGGTAAATTCCATGACTGTGGGCTTTTTCCATGCTTTGTAATAATGAATGTACTGTACGGTAGGTCACATTTATTATAAGCAGAGCTATAACATGGTTTCATGAAAATATGAAAACTCTCCACATATGTTTTCATGTTCCACTGTATGATTTCCATTATTTGGCTGCGATCCCTACAATTCTCATGCTAGTGCTTTCATTGCCCTCCTAAAAGTCCAAATAAAATGTTACTTCTCTATCACTTATGATTACTTTTCAGTACCGGGCTCATTTCTCTTGTGTGCTGTCCAATGCCCATGCATGGTTCCATTCTTTTATCATTATGGTATTAAGTCCTCATAAAGCGTTGTGCAAGAATTCACCATAAATCACGCTGCTTGATTAATGGCATGCAATGAATTGTGAATTGTTTAACAAAGATACAAGGAAAATGTCTTGCAACGTTCTTTAAACTTTTACTCCGCTACGCAGTTCCACAATAAATCAGAAACTGGTGGGAGTCACACTGGTAAAGTTTTGCTTCCTTTGAACCTCCATTCACTGTGTGTGTTTTGACGTGCCAGCGGGACTGATATCACGTCACACGGCTGATATGAATTTGGTGCTGTCATACTGAAAACCAGTGTGAGATAGACACTTTGGGAATCTCTGACCTTCTATAACTGTACATCAAAGCATTTTGTGAAACGTCATGGAGCGAAATTTGACCGTACTTATATAATATTCAAGTTTCATCATCCCATTCCACATTCCATTTACTAACCATATGGTAAGAATTTGACATTGTTTCTCGGTCTGAAATTATGACTTGGTGATTTCTGCATGGAGAAAAAAATTGCCCATCCTCAGCCACCAGACTTCATCACAGTGCTACAAACATCTTCCAACGCCAATGGTTTCAGTTGTAAATGATTCTGTCTGCACATGCATATACACTATCATCATTTGATTAAGAAATATCCAAATGAGCATTCATTTGAAAAATCTCATGCCCCGTAACGCTGTCAATAAACCTACCTCTGCTGCGGAAGAGGGACAGTATATAGCATCTGAACTGCATGACGCTTTACCTGACACTGAGAGGGGACAACTGGAACTTAAACAGGGAGTTTAGTTCAAATCCATAACAACCGGAGAGTCTGGAACACAGCCCACTTGAAACTCTTGCCACAAAGTGATCACAGATGCACACCGGATCGTCATCAGACTCGAAGAAATCAGCAGACAGAAACCAGACAGAGTAACAGTAAGGATGGTGCTAGACAGGATCTACCACTGAAGACAATTGAGGTTTGTGATTTTAGGGGGGAAATTGTGCTGGGGGGGAAAGGACTTTGTGGCTGCTGCATTGTCTTTGTAGACTGACGTTAAAACACAAAGCAGGGATTGATGTTGAGAAATTCCAAAATAGGCCAACAACTTTCATGGAGCGTTATACTGAGGTGAACATTGTAAATAAAAAATGGGCTTCATTGTATGTAAACCTAAAAATAAACGTTTAGCGATGATGAACTGTGCACTGAGAAGATGGCTGCGGTATTGGGAAGACAATGTATTGAGAGATTTACATGGCAGTCAGTGTTCTCTAGATTTAAAGTGCTGTCATGTAAGCTCATCTCTAAAGTGCTTTTACAGACGTGCCTGTGCCTCCTTTATGACTAACATTTACCAGCTGGTCAGAGACTCATACTTTACCTGCAAGTACTCTCATCAAATAAAAACCTGTATAAAATGTATTTGACGATCCAAGATGCTAAATTAAAGCAGGAAATGAGAGTGAAATCACAGAATGAGTGGCTATCTTCTAAGGAGTTGAGGGGTTTCCAAAGAGGAGTTCTCCCATGTCTGCTTGTGGTGGTGATCGTGACCTTGATACCACGCCTCCAGTTTTTATCTCTGGCATTTTGTGCAGAACTCCTCCTCAGTAATGCTTTTCCCTTCATCATGATGAATAAAAATGGTGCCAGTTGTTCCTTACATCTCTTATTTCCCCATTAGATATGCCTAATGAATGGAAATCTACGTGATTTTTTCCTGATCTAGTATCTGCCCTTTGCATAGTTTCCACATGGAAACCTATTCGTACTATTTAAAACCTGATAAGACAACAACAAGCAACTGAGTGCTGAGTGCATGTAAAAGGCTGTGAAGCAGTTTCTCATCTTGGAAAATTACACAATTTTTGACTATTTGTCTCAAATCTCCTCCCACTTCTTGTCGCCCTTACATGAACTCACATTCTGGACTGCTCAAAATATTTTTGACTGATAAAACAAGGATAAAGGTTCCAACTTCAAAGCATACTTCTCAAGGCCTTGTATTAGGAAGAACAGGTTTGGTCAGTCAAGGTCAAATCAAATATGTTTATTTGAGAAGAATTTAGTGCATAAGGAAGATCATTCCTTGTTGAGGTGTCAGTGGATGCAGTCTCTGATGATATGACCAATGGATCCTTTACTCAGTTTTTCCATCTATAGAGTGAAGGGACTTCTTTCAGAGCAATTCATAATCCATATACAAGCAGTCCTCTGGTCATCTTCTGATAAATGGGCATTTCTAGAAAGTGCAACCAGGGCTTTGGCAGTGGTGCAGCCACTATGGTTAGTTGTCATTGATTGACATTGGCATTGACCAATCAGAGCTGTGTATGTCAGTCGAGAAGGGTTGAGAGCTAACGTGCTTATAGGGAACATTGCACTGTGGCATATGCTAGCTAACCTGAATAAATGTTATCTGAGTACAACTGAACTTGGTCGGTCATTGGTTCATTTGACATTAGCGATAAGAAAAGTTCAAGAGTCATCAGTGAAAGATAAATGACTGGAAGACTGTGACAAATGGTACATTTTCAGTAGTTTTATTGAAAAATGCCTCTTCTGTTTCAGAAATAAATAAGAAAATAAGGCTGTGGAATTCACAAAATGTGCAGTTAAAACATGAGAAAAGCAATTCTATGTCCATAGTCTTGCAAGGAAATCCCAACTGCATTGATACAAAACAACTATATTCTGATTTAGAAATCCTCAGTAAATATACATGCAATTCCACAGTAAAAAAAAAACCCAAACAAAATGTGTGTGATTTGTTACAATAAGTCAGATTAACATTTGGTTTAGAGGCCTTATAAAACACCACACTGAACAATCTTTGGGAGGCGTACGTAAATGTAATGGAATAAAATCAATTGTCCTGTAATTGATATGGAGTATGGAAAACAGCTTTACATAGTGAAATTTGCTATTGACTGTGAAAAACATGAGTATTCTGAAAGGGTTCAAAAACATACATACTTCCCTCCACATATTTGCTGATTCTCACATGATTAGTGCATTACACATTGGACTCCGATAAACACTTGATGCAGTTATATTACAAGCAGAGACACTTAAGGGAACACTTAGCAAGCACACAGGTTTTGTAATGAAAGAACATCTAGTTTTGTACTCATCTTGCTAAACTTTCTCATGTTGCCAAAAATATATGTTCAATAAAGCCAGGGGTATCAAACCCCTAAGTTCTCGTTTTTTTCTTCTTTTTTTCTGAATATCACTTCATTCTCACATATGTGACCATGGAAGTTATTTCAATATAACACTTGTAGCTATGATGCTATTCTCTCTGTATCATCTCTTGGTAGTGACCTCTTTCTTCGTTGGTTTCGTGAGTAACCGGGTGATTGTATTGTCTCATATTCGTCGGCTGGCTCCACAGGTATAGACACTACATCAGGTTCAGGCTCGTAGCGGTTGGCTAGAAAATATTTGGTTCGGCCAATCAAAAAAGCATTCCTTCTACAATCTTTCACATGCACAATTTAAATTATATTGCACTGTTCTATGGACTTAAAATGCCCTATGTCAAACTATTGCATTGCTTCTTGCTCTTTCCGGGAAGTCGGAAGAATTTTATTGCTCGTTCAAACATGGTCTGACTGAAAAACACAAAGTACCAAGTACCCCAAAAAAACGGATAGAATAAATGCTTCAAAATGTGATGAAATTTACAATAACACCCATCAATGTATTAGACAATAATGGTACACCATCAAGTAAAATAACTACCTGATACTAAAAAATATAAATGGAAATGGCAGCAACATTTAGCATTGATCTGGCCAACGTACACGAAGATGATGATTAAATGTACAAATGGAACATGCTTCAGTCTGGACCAGCTGTTTAAATCACTTAAGGCATTGTAAACAGAGGAAATGCTAGTAGTAAGTAAGCAGAGGGTTATAAGGCACAAGCTCAATACAGATGTTAACTTGAATTTTTAGTGAAATTGTTGTGATTCATACATTTACAAGGCAAAAAATTAGTTTATTTACAGGTATCACCTCTACATTAACTCTGCTCTCAGTTAAGAAATCCACTTTGTTAGTAGTTGTTTTGGGTGTTTTTTTGTACATGCTCCTTCCTTCGTAGAAATGCTCTCTCTCTGTTTTTCCCCCATCGGATTTTGGTTCAAGATGCAAGCAGGCCAGTGGGCTGCCATCACTGTAGCTTGTAGCTGTGAGATGATGTTAGTGCCAGTCCACTCCTTTCTGTTTAGATTTTTGTTTGTTTGTTTTTAATGTTGTTCATTAATTATGTCCATGGTGATTATCCTTACATGCCCCTTAGCAAATGGGCAAACATCTCAGAAACAGGACTTCAAAGTGTAAGCAGCACAGGCGACTTAGAACGTTTACGAACCTGAAAATAGTTCAAAGAGGGTGTGAGTCTTCTCTGTGGAACAAAGTTATGAGCATCTCTTTCTATATAAGTGATCATAGACAACTAGGTAGAATGCTTTACATGCCAGTTTCAATACAGTATATTAAATGTATGGATTTCTTGGAATATAGTGGTTCACAATGAAACTTCTAGTGCCTAGAAATATGAATTTCAATAATTTTGGAACCCTTATATTCCTATCTCCATACATTATCAAAGCAAGAAGTAGTGCATTGAGTCGCAAATGAAATTAGTGTGCATACACTTAGTCTTTTATCTAATATAGTGCCATGCAGGGCCTACATAGTGTTGAGTGTACCTGTGTATCCTTGTCCATTGTAAGGAATACCAACACACTGAGAGGAGTCGCAGTAGCCAGGGGGGCCAGGTGGTCCCCTCACCCCGGGAGTACCCTGGCGACCTGGAGGGCCACGAGGCCCAGCGGAGCCTGAGGGACCTGGGGGGCCTGTTCTTGACTCGCCTGGTGGCCCTGCAAGTGGAGAGAGACGTGAGCACAGTTTCAACAGGGAGTCTTCGGAGCCGAGCACGAAACCCGCTGACATCGGCCGTAAATTTCCAGTGGAAATGGTAGGGCTAACATTGGGTTGTAGCACTGTAATTTAAATATTTTGACGGCTCAATTAAAAAGCTTGACCAAAAAAACACAAAAAAACAGCGATGCAGTCAGGGGCTCTGTGGAGTTAGTACCCCCTGGCCCCGTCTGTCTAGACGGTAAAAACTCAGCATGGAATTTCCCCCCACTCTCTCTCTCAGACTGCCTTAAGTGAGCCCATGTGTTGTCAATGAAGCCACCAAAGAAAGCTCATTGTACAACAATCTGATTCTCCCACACACACAAGAGTGAGTCATCAGCGTGGACTTCCTCCTACTGGTCCGCAGTTGTTTCTCAATCCATTCACATAAACAGACATGGCAGTGTATGGTGTTGTGGGGCAGACGGTACATGGTGCCTGCTGTTTTCCAATATCCTTCCCAGGGATAGGAAACCTTCTGAAGTGGTAAGCTTTAGAGAAAACATATTGGATATTGTTTGCAATTGAGGGGCGAAGCTATGGCTTTTTTCACACCGACAAATCAGCCTAATAACAACTTTCAACACAGAATCAAACATTTCAGTTGTTTCTAGAACTGCACCATGACCTTAAGAGAAGATTGATCGAAGATTGTCAAAATGCTAGATGCAGAAAAATCCCTCTCTAATGATGAATGTAAATACATTCCATTTACAGTATAATATTTCACCAATCTTGGGACTTACTATGATATGCTGATATAACTTGGCCAATATGTGAATGATGTGTGGACAAGCTAAATATACACAAGACATAAATCCTTAGGAAAGTAAAGAATTGGGAATGTTTGGGGTGTTTGCTTATTGTTTCTGCAGTACAGCTGCCCAAACGAAGGTCCTTGAGACATATAGGTATAAATCTGGGCCTCTCATTGGAATCTGTCATTTTAATTGGACTAAGGGGAGTATTCCATGTCCCAGAAAGTCCACAAAAAAGGTGAAAAAGCTGTCACTGTGGAACTGAGTTTGAACTGAGCTTTCAAAAAGTGAACAGTGTAAGACCAGCAGACTGTCTCCAGCTGCTGGAGAACAATGTTCTACAGAAAGCCTTCAGGAGGATGCTTACGCCCCATGCTTCATTGTAATGGGAGATGGTGCATGGTAGCCTCGGTGTTGGGCTTTGCATCTATCGTCACAGTTTTACTGTAATGGGAAAACCAGACTAAAAGAGTCTGAGATGGGCTGTTGTATTTAAAAAAGGGAGAGAAGAACCAATTGTGTTACCTGGTGGACCACTTGGTCCTCTTTGTCCTCTGATTCCAGTTCCAGGAGATCCTCTCTCTCCCTTCTCTCCTGACAAACCTATATAAACCAGCCAGAAGAAGAGAAATCAGTATCGACACAAACTGAACAAAGCATCTCCTCTGGGAAACCACTAATCACCATATCTGGAAACGAGTTGAAATCTAAGGGGCAGGTATGAAACACAGGAACAGTGAAGCATGATGAAAGAATATTTGTCATGCTAACCTGAATCCTTCATGTGTAGACTACACAAGGTAATGTTGTTACTCCCTTCATGCTGGACCAGCACCATGGTCTCATGATGAATGCCACCATGTCCTTAATTATTTCATTGCTCACCATTTTCTTATTATTTCACTGGTTGCTGCTCTACAACAATTCCAAACATTCAGAGGATGAAAAGAGTAGTCAAAAGTACCTCTTTCTCCTTGATTTCCAGGTAAACCTGGATTTCCAGGGAAACCAGTTCGGCCGGGCTGTCCGGGCTCTCCACGAGCTCCATTGTTGCCAGGAGGGCCAGGAGGACCTTGTGGCCCTGGAGTGTTGCTACGGTAGCCAGAGGGGATCTGGTTGAGCATCATATTAATTCTGCTCATTTGGCCTGCAAGAGGAGAACAAAATAATTTGTAAGGACCACAAATCTGGATGGGTACTATAAAAAGTACTATAAAATTCCCTTTGGATTAAGAAAGGTTTTGCTCACTGTTCACAAGCTGTTCACAAACTTGTCTGGCAATGGAGCGCATCATGTTTTGGGATGCAACGTCTCCCTAGAAAACAAAGACATTATCATGAAAAGAGTTGGTATTGCTCTTCTCAAGTCATGTCACAATGATGTATAATTTCTTTAAATCTCATTACATACCCTCTCTCCCTTTTCTCCTTTCATGCCAACTGCTCCCTGTTAAAGAGAATAATAATATTATCAGTCACAAGATTACCAGTTGCAAGAAAAACATGTTTGAGATTTGCAACAACACATGACGCAATATAAAGAACCACACATGCAAATGGCTTAACTTAAAAACTATGCACTTGAGGTTAAATATCCATACCAGCCGCAACAGGGCAACCAAAGAGACTCATTCTCAAGCTTCACTAAAAAGTCTTCAATAAACATTGTCCTGGCTCATCATGGTCAATAAAGTTGTGTTATGTTATGCAATACATACTGGGTTTCCTGGTTCTCCCAGTTTCCCTGGTTTCCCAGTAATTCCTGGTACTCCTGGATTTCCCGGATTTCCCTGAAACAGACAGAAAGAGTAATATTTATCTTAAGTTACTGCACAGTAAACATAATTGCAACAGTTAACTCCTGCTCCATATTAACTGTTGTGTAACAAGCTTTAAGTTAGGATGCATGCTTTAACATCTGCAGTAGAGGCACATAGTACACTGTGCCAAGAGCACTAAAGAGGAGGCGGAAACACACACACACACACACACACACACACACACACACACACACATACAGAACGGATGGGATGCACACACCAGCCACTGGTGCAATATTGACATGTTGCCTGTTGGCATCTTGGCAGGATTAAGTAGACACAGACCTCCTCAAACCACAGAAAAAGATGCATGCTCCATTCTCATAACAGTGGAGAGGCCTAGAGACTGCAGTCTCCTTTTTTATGTGCTATTCCAGCAGAGCGCAACTGTGGAGCCAGAGGTGTAATTGTTGTAGATATATCAGGAAATAAAGCACACTCCGAGGAATATTTACGTCTCTTGTATGTACAACACAAAGACATACAGACAAACACACACACTCACCATTGGCCCTGGTGGGCCTCTGGGTCCAGATGATCCCTCCTTTCCTGGTGGTCCCTGTGTAGAAACAACATACATCACACAACACACTGGGGACCCTATTTATGCAATACATCAGTGTCACGTTATATTGGTTTCAGCCTTGAGTCTGTCATTATACTGAAAATGCTGCTGGAAAATGAATTACTATGTGCCAGGTTCTGGCCGACGCAAGTGAGGACATGCAGTGCAACTGCAAAACTACATGACAGTACTTCTGTGCACGCTGAGCTAAGTAGGCGCTCACATGCAAAACATGTGCTTAAGTAAGTGTTGGATATATTTGCAGGCTTTCAACACAGCATGCACTCAAAGCAGGCCTGGAGGTTGATCTTACCCGCTGTCCGCCTGGTCCGACGGGGCCTTGACGACCGGCAGGCCCACGAGGACCCTGGGGAAAAGTAGACACACTTAATCAAATGCTAATGATCAGGAACAACACATTTATATAGCTCCCAAATGCCTCTGTTGAACTAGAACCAAACAATTTTGTCCCCGTGATGTAGCCAAAGATGATAGATCATCTTAGTTTCTCGTAACTGTAACTATTTCCTTCTTGTCTGTTGACGCATGATGTTTACTGGAAATGTGCATAGACAATGAGCTTGACTGTGTGAAGTAACCAAAACGATGCTGCCAACAGTACGCTGAAGCTCTGCAGATCCTAGTACGGGATAGTGTTACCCCCATGTCTGAATTCCCTTATTCAGGGGCCAGAATAACCAGTGATGAAGTTCTCTCCACTTGAATGGTGGGAGTTGGCTGAATGACTGGCTCCTGAGCCAAGAGATGACAATGTAATGACAGCCCACTCAAAAATGGCCTTCAGGTACTAGAGGGATCTTGTCATAATGCCACAAAAATCTATTTAATGTAAAATGTTTTTAGAAAAATGTGAGCCAAGCCAAGCTTAACTTCAAATCTGAAGTTCCATTGTCTTTGGACTTGGATTGAAGAAGTCAGTGGGAACTTTGAAGGTTATGGTAATTCAATTGTAAGATCTTGTTAGACTTCTCTTCCATTCAAAGTCCCCAGGATAACATCTGAGTCAGAGATGTTCAAACTTTTGAACAGTCTTTGAGACTTTACTAAGTCCTCATCATCTTCAATTACCAGGTTGTGGAAGAACATGTTCCATTCCTCATTTCCCATTGGTAACACGAGTCTATGCTTCATAATAATTAACTGCATTACTGGCCTTCTACCGTGTGTCAATCAAAGGGTTGATTTGAGAGTCTGGGTCTCCCTGGAGACGGCATGGTCTACCTCCCACTTCGAGTGTGGTTTAAACCTTGCCATGTGGACTGAATCCAGGCTCCAGTAGCAATGCTGCTCTCCATGGATAGTCTTCTGTTTCCTGTTCATAAACCACAGATGGTGAAGAAAATCAGACAACAGTACTTACTTGCAGGCCAGTCATGCCTGGGTCTCCGGGATCTCCCTTTTGTCCGGGCCGACCCTGAAGGAGGAGGAGGAGGAGGAGGAGGAGGAGGAGGAC
Source organism: Rondeletia loricata (assembly GCA_900302605.1). Classification (NCBI taxonomy): domain Eukaryota; kingdom Metazoa; phylum Chordata; class Actinopteri; order Beryciformes; family Rondeletiidae; genus Rondeletia; species Rondeletia loricata. The sequence continues at coordinate 220 of OMLI01073542.1, read as the reverse complement.
GAGGAGAAGAAGAAGAAGAAGAAGAAGAAGAAGAAGAAGAAGAAGAAGAAGAAGAAGAAGAAGAAGAAGAATGAAGAAGAAAAAGTCGAAGAAGAGCCGCGTTCACCCATCGTCAGCGGCCAGTAAAAGCGAAGACTTTTCTAAGGCTGTGGCCGGATTTATCGAGAGTGATAAATTCGCGGTGTGCGGAGGACTTATCGCGTCGTGCTGCGGCTTACGT
>OMLI01073539.1:2632-17310 GCA_900302605.1 Rondeletia loricata | reverse complement strand
TGCAAAAGTCATGGCCATGGTTAAAGCTGCATTAGTTAAGATTGTTATGTAAAAATACACCTGTCTTATCAGCCTAAATCACAGTGGGACTGCAAAGAGAAGAGTGTTCCATCCCCACTACTTGAAACCCTGTAGATACACACTTTTGAGTGTTTTATCCCGTTTTTGTTTTTGTTTTTTATGCCCTGTTTTTATTGCTGACTTTTACCCTGTAAGCACTTTGAGATTTGGCTCCAAATGAAAAGTGCATTATAAATGAAATATATTATTATTATTATTATTAGATTCACCCTATTTGCCCAAATGAAATTCTGGTGTCGGTTATGTACACTTCTTTACCCACAGGAAGTGGCAAATCGAAACTTAAGCGCGAAATGCAAACTGTCTCCTAAACAGCAGCGAGCGAGTGCTCTGTCCAAGGAAAGCTGGACTCACCACCAATGTTAGATCTTTTGCATCTCGTCCCTCTGGTATATCCTTTGGTATAAAGCGATCACAGACCGGCCAAGTTGGTAAACAAAAGTGTGCTGTGCCCAGTTTACAGACGTCATGTTACATGATTACTGGGTATTGAAGTTCAAAGCTTTCAATTACCTCTCACTTCACTCATGTGAAGTTGTTTAGTGTAGCTTTAACAAGCAGAATTATTTTTCACAAGACACATCCTTTCACCCTAGACCTGTCCTCTGTTTTCACTCAACTGAATGCTAAACTTTCAATCTTTACTAAAGATATTGGTCTAAATTATTCACCAATTACCCAATTAATAAAATTAATTGTCCCAAAGACACTGCATGTAATGAGGGACATTTGAAGGTATCTTGACAATAACAAAAAAGACACAGCATTTCACCAATCTATTATATATCAAGGGCAGAGCTCAAAATGGCCACAGCATCACTTCCTCTTCAGAGCTTGAGAACATAAAGAAAATGGCTTGTTCTGTACGAGGGAGTGTGAAAGGAAATGTCTGTAGGCCTATAATCTGTTTAAGCTTCATTAAGCCTGTCTACGTCCTAGACATGAGTAGCAAGGGATAATGTCATCAAGGGAATAAACGGCATACGCTATTCCATATGGGACTGGTTTTAAAATAATGTATATGTAAAAAGCAGTGAGATAGGTTTAGACATGACATGGTATAATTTTCCTTCTGTGCAATGTTAATTACAATGTTGATACTAATTGCTGACACTATATACTAGCCCAGAGGATGATGCCTGATAAACCTGCCACCTGCCCTCCCCTTCCTCTCTCAAGCAACAACAGAACCCCAGTGAAACAACTAAAATAGACTAAAACCATTGCAATGTATCAAACATTTCTCTCTATGGGGGGAAAGTTTCTATCTCTGTCCCATCTGACAGTGTGAATAAGTCAGCAGGCATCCTCTTAACAAGTTGATAGAGTTAGCCCAAAAAAGATATGGCAGATGTTCATTATGTGCTGCTCAAATGAGATTTGTTTCCTACACCAAGGCTAATAGACTGCGATGAATTGCTCTCTGTCTCTGTCTTCTCTTTCACTCCATCTCTCACTCTCTCTCTTTGCGTGTTTCTCTCATTAACTCACAAGGCAATGATAACAGAATGAGTGAGTGCAGTGTGTGTGTGTGTGTGTGTGTGTGTGTGTGTGTGAGTGAGTAAGTGAATGCACACACATGCCTGTTCCCTACCTGGAATAGCCTGGTGAAGATGTCGAACTCAAAGACAGAGATGTAGTCGTTGCAGGTGAGGTCTATGGTGGACTTTAGGGCCATGGCCTCCAGCCCGGAGCTAATGGGGTGGAACTCATGGAGAGACTGACGGAACACCTTCCAAGGCACTATGGTCCTGTAACACACCACGACAACAACACATGATGACATCCCCATGCCCAAATCCAAATAGAAATTAAACATCACGAGTAAGACAGTTTTACAATGGTGAATGTAGACTACCTGCACGTTGTCTCGTAGCATACCATATGTGCACTTTTAATCAGACCTTTGGGTCTTTTGGCCCTTTGCATGGTTCTGCAGTGCAATATGAGCAGTCCTCGGTCAGGGATGTCAATTCACTAAACCTTAGGGTATGCCAAAGTGCCAAAGTCCCTGCATCTAATATCACTGCCACCAAAACTTCCAACCCTGCTTATATTGACAACATTTCTGTGGACAAAGTATATCAATGACTGATGATAAGGTACTGTAATTTGGCCAATGTGATATATTATTGTAGGTCTCTCTTTAACATATGGCTTCCAAATACATTTCTGTGGATTTTTTGCTTTACTATTACTCTCAATTACAATGATAAAAACTACAAGATCAAATTTGGACTCACTTAGGCTAAGGTATGCCAAGCGCCACACCTTGCCATACCCAAATGACGGCCACGTCCTCGGTCAGATACATTAACCACCACATTGTTATTCGATAAATGAGGAAAGTTACTGTATAAGTATTGGGAAATTTGAACCATTAAAATGATGCCATATATTCTGTATGGCTGCATACAGTCAACTGACTTAGCAATGTGTACTTGGGGATTTATTTTCTGATACCGCCGCAAAGAAAATCTAGGCTGTTTTGTGAACCAGAAACATGATGGTATGGTACAGCACAGGTCTTCCCAAACTTTCATGTCAAGGACCCAAAGGTAGATATGCTTTAGACCACAGACCATCATTTAATTACCCCGGGTTTGTCCCAGAGACCTGATCTAAGAAGATATTTGTTGTCTGTGTCTACTGTAGCTGTCGGGAGGTAAGAGTGAGGAGAGTGAAACCTCTGATCAGAATAGTCACTTATATATTCTCTCATTGTGCTAACTTCTAGTGAATTAAGTAAATGTGAATTTACCACAGTGAATTTAACCTAATCCCCATTTTGCTAGGGACTCCCTGGAACCTGCTCAAGGGACCTCAGGGGGTTCCAGGACCCCAGTTTGGCGTCCACTGGTATTCTATATGTAAAGTAATTGGACTCACTTGTCCCCGAAGGCGCGCCTCCAGAACTCTGCAGCGTCTGCCTTGGTGATGCGGAAGTTGTCACCCTGAAACAGACCATTGGGAAAGATGGCCTTCAGCTCAGCCAGCATGTGGCTGAAGATCAACGACAGCTTGGTCAGGTTCCGTCTGTGGGAGGGAAGAGCAGTGGGGAGAGTCTGAGATTCAACATCTGAATACTGTGAAAAATATTGCATATGGTGGCGAATATCGTCCCAAGCCTATTTGAATGTACAATTTATTTACTTGGGTTTGATACTTTAAGCTGTTAAATTGGTCAGCTTCACAGACAAAACAGGTGGTGAGCTTGAAACTAGCACTAAGATAGTTTTCACTTGTTTTTCCACAAGGCAAATTACTAAAATATGCAGTCAGACTGATGGTAGTTCACCGCACGCACGCACGCACACACACACACAGAGAGAGAGTGAGAGGTGGAGGCTAAGACATCCCAGTATATAGTTGTGATTCCACTGCCAATGAAGAGAAGAGGAAAGCATTAAAGAGTGGGAGAGGAAAAGGGAAGAAGAGTAGAGGAGAGGAGGATAGAATAAGGGAGTGGGACAGGAGATGAGAAGAGGAGAGTATAACAGAGAGAATATGAGTGAGAGGAGAGAGGAGAGGAGGAAGCAGCACCATGCCATCATGCCCTAACACCCAAACGGAGCATTAGAAGTGTTGTGCAGAGAAAGCCGTGATTTACGAGGCAGCACAGAGGGGGATTGTGCTTGGCTCTCGGGGAGGGTGAATTGACATGCACGAGAGAGAGCAATGAGAGGGTGGCTACATTGCAGCTGCCCCACACTACACTGTGTACCCTATGAGTGGAGAGGGGGAGGAGTGGAAAGAGTGAATGAGGAAAGAGGACAGTGACTGACGGATGGATGCAATACAGTGAGTAAGATTAGTATATGTTAAGACCCTGCCAAAACAGACAAGTTCTTGCTAGGATGATAGTTTATATCAAAGAGAGTGCAGACAAGAATGTGGAAGAGAGAAAATGCTTGGTCTACATTGGCAGCTTGCAAATGAAGGGTTATATTTTTACCCTCTCAGCAGTAAAATGATCCTCCAACAGTGAATAGCCTTGTAGCTGGCTGGCTAGTCTATTGAACTGTTCTGTCCGCTTGAAATCTACAGCTAAGACTTGAAGCCAGACGCAGTGATTTGATGTCTTTGAAGTCAGGGCAACCCTCATCAGAGATCATGCAACGTCTAGCTCCTCTAGGCATTTCCCAATAGAGCTCATGCAGCCCTAGTTGTTAACATCTTCCCTTTCCAGTGTCATCTCCGGAGAGACGAGCTTTGAATTCTCTTTGTGACGTTGCATTTCTGAGTGTTTTCTTCTACAGCTATCATCTCAGCGAGAGGTCCTCCTGTGTTTCCTCAGCTTCCTGGCCCTATCGGCCTACTGAGCCTTAAAGCTGCAGTCTCATCCATTCTCCTGTCACCCTCTCTCTAGTCTGTGCTTTTATCTAAGCTACAACTGCCCCCCTCCCCCATACTCTACTTTCACCTACAGCATAATCGTATGAAGTCATTTATCCTCTCTCTCAAGATTGTGTGTAGCACTAATCTTCCCCTTACTCACAGCTTTCATTTCCACATCTTGGCTAGTTTACCGTCTTAAGAATCCACTTATCCACTCCCCTCATCTCTGCACTTGTAACATTCATGGAGCCTACTTAAATCCTCAAGCTTAAAACATTCCTCACTCCAACCCCCCCACTCAATTTCATTTCTAATTCATCAACTAATGCTAATAATAAGCTTGGAGATTATCATTTGGGGCCACGATTTCAGTGGGTGCAATTTTGTGACCTTAGGAGGCTAAAGCTAGGCTGAATTATACATGTATCTCACAGACAACACAAGGCAATTGACAGGTCTGTCCATTAAATTTCTATGGGCAACCTTCAGCACGTTGGTTGCAGCATCCTGAGTAGGAGCAGAAAGTGGGTAGCACCTCTGAAGCAGCCAATCCCAGGGTGTTCAGAGTGTTATGTGTAGATAGAGAGAGAAAGAGTGAGAGAATGTTGTGAAAGCGAACACTGGTGTGAATGGCATCAAGCTCCCAGGGTGGCACAGCTGTCTCTGGCATGAGAAATGCCCTGTGTATGAGACTTCCCTGTGTGTTTGTGTCTGTATGAGAGAGACTGCGAGAGAAAGAAAAGCTGAAAGTTGTTTCAAAACTCTCACTGAGACACGGGTTCAAATCCAGTCTCATAAGTAGTAAGCCTGTTTGAGCATCTCTCCCTCCCTCTCTGTCTCCGTCCCTCTCCCTCCTACAATGCCAGCTTTGTAGTTGGTGTGTGTACTGGGCAGTAGCCAGCGCTCCAATAGCCTACCCCTACAACTGTTGCTGCTATTTCAGCTGCTGTGCCAAGGAGGATGTGGAGTCAGTGGGCTTAAGCCATACAGAGAATGGGGCTTGCTAACCCACACTGGATCATCAAAGGTCTGTAATATTCTCCCTTTTCCACCTCTCACGGTCATTCTTAACCATTACCAAGGCAACAAGCCAAACCTTTCTCTGGACACTAGGTTTTTGTCCCCCTCCCCCTCATGCTATAGCTTGACCTCTGACCCTGCAGCTGGCTGCTCCCTTCCTGTTTCCTGCTGGCTGTGATAAAGTAGCGCAGCGAAGCAGGCGGCTCCGCACTGCGCTAATGCACCACAGCACAGCTAGCAAGGGTCAACCGTACAGAGTGAGAGTCTGTCTGTCTGGATTGGCTGAGTCAAGGATTGGATCACAAGTAGCTGTATTATCATCGTGCAGCTGTATTATCTTCACAGTGTCACATTACTGCGAAGTGCTTTGTTGCTGAAGGCTAAATGGTATGTTGTGGAAACGCAGATCAAACACGTATTGAGCTCTGAAACACAGTTATCGCAGGTTGCAAGCAACAGTTTACAAGATGAATTAAGCTAGATCAGGGTTATAGCTTACAGTCATCAAAAAGGCCAAGTACCATATCATGTGCTGAATACAAACATACAAACAAAAAACATGCACAGAAATTAAAACTAAATCTAGTTATACTGTGAAAACACAGTGCACCGTGAGATGGAAATTCTGGGTTCCCCTTTCATCCTAGTCATCACTTTATACATTTAATTCTCCGGAACTGGCTTCACTCCGGATCTCCATCAGGAAACTGCCATGACAGCACACAACACAGACACAGACACACACACTACATTATACTTGAGCAATCATTCAAACACACTTAACTGCTTCCTTACACACATGCCTGAACAAAATACAACACTCAACCAAACACACACCTGTGCAAAATGCAGACCAACATCTCTAAATGAGCATTTTCATTTATTTAATTTCAGACCATAAAAAATATATCCAAAACCCAACAAGATGCATTAATCAGAGTTCAATGTGCTGTCAATTAGAGAGGCTTATACTCACATTGTGAAGGAGAAAAGTAAAAACTAAGAAAATAGCAATGTTTTGCCTTAATCCTCTCACTAAGCCTCAATAGCCATATCTGAGCTCATTTATCTCTATGTGAATAAAAGTGCTTGTGTTACTCTGTGGGGCAGAGAAGCTAGTTCAGGTTCATTTATTTATATAGCCCTTTATCACAAGCATGTCTCAAAGGACTTTACAGAAAATGAGTCAAACTAGATCTAACTAAGCGTCATGCTAATCACCGTAATCTAATAGTGTGAGGACTACATCCGTCGGCTGCTCACTGATACTGCATAAATAACCATGACGCTCTGCTGTTTGTGTGTGTATTATATCTGCATATAGAGCCCAGAGCAAGAGGTAATCAAAGCTGAAACACCCGCAGCCTCTGAAGTGTGAACTGGGTTTTCCATCCCTAGCACTACCACTGATAGCTCTCTGACTGCTAGGCTAAACACTAAAAGCTTCTCTTGCAAGATTTCAAGGGTGGTGTTTGCTACTAAAGGTTAAATTCTTACCCAATTCTTATCTACTACAGTGCATGAACAGGCAACAGATGAGCGAATTACTAACAATGAGTCATTTAGCAAAGCTGAGTGTTTCACTTCCTTGGGGAACAGAACACATTCACTTCTTTAAAAAAAATATAAATAAAATAAGAGTGGGCAGTCCACTTCACCTTCAGCATTTTTTACTGTTATTTAGACAGTTGGACAGAAGAGAAGGAGACAGAGACTGTTGGGAAACACAAGAGAGTTCGGGTAGGATGCGATCCTAGGCTAGCAGGGGCACACGTGGCTCCAGAGGCAGTCAACTATGTCTGGGCACAATCTTTAACCTTTTTCAACCTTTTTCCCACCAGGCAAGTCAACCACAGAGGCCTATCAGGTAGGTCTAGCATGTCTCCCACTGAACTAGTGTGATGTGAAACTGTCTATGTGAAGCAAGTCCAAAACTAGCAACAAGTCACCCCTAATATCACAGCCAATGATTGTATTCCTTTATAGGACCCGTCATTACAACAATCATAAAACATGAGTGGGAGTAGCTAAACCAATAAGCTAAACATAGTTCAGCAGTTACTGATAAAACTGGAATGAATGATATTCATGCAAACTTTCTCCTGTCAGTTTAGCCTGACATAATTGTTATGCACCACTGCATTTCCTTATGGCTCCATCCATTACTATAAACGCAGACCGTTCATGCGGTATTATAGCTGCAGTGATAAGATGGGGGTGCAGATAGTCAAAGCCGGGAGCCAAGCTGTCAGAGACAAACCTTTGTTTCACACGGATGTCAGGTACGTTTATAGAAAATAGGAAGTCATACTTAGGACGGAGCTCTCTTGGCGAACCAAAATAGCAATGGGTGCAAATGACATTTGCAAATAGCAGAGGTGCTGTACCGTACGATGACATGTTGTGCTCTGTCCGAAAAGGCTTGACTACATCAATCATGAAGGCAAAGAAGCCATTTACTGTCAACAGCTGCAGAATTTATTTCATGCTGTGATCCTAGTTATCTAGGTCTGACAGCATCAGCTAGATGTGACCCGAGCAACAAATAAAATTAACTCTAGCCCCGAGAATTATATTCAAAACACAATTGTCCGGGTATCCAGTTGCTGTGACGAGTAGGAAGAGCTAGCCAGTAACTGAGTAATAACAGCAGACACAACAGTACTAGGCACCTGCTACTGCCAACTGAAGGGCGGACCTCACGCAAAGCATACAGATTTTACCTCGACTCTATACTTCAAATGAAAAGGTAAACATTGCACTTTGTGATCCGTGTGTGATCAGTCTTATTTCTCAAAGAAAATTGGATTTTCATGGCAACCATTCTTGATAACTTCTGAAATTGCAATACAGAACAGTAACAATAGCAATATAAAAGATCAATATTTTGTGTAACGCTTTATTAAAATATTGATTTGTGCAATTAATATCATGGAGGGGGGAAAAAACACGTCCAATGTGGGTCTGATCAACTAGCTTTTTTGTTATGTGCCAAACTATCTTTAAATAACGTCACAGGCATGCATATCTTACCTGCCACTAACTACAGCAACATTTACAGAACAACTGGATGGTTGCTGTCATGGTGAGTAAAGTGGAATGAGTCAAAATCACTGTTAAGGGACAGTCTCTTCATGGCACCTGCCACAGCTCAGAGGCAGGGAGACAATGCCCTTGCCCTGCGCCAAGCATGCTGATCAATGCCACTGACCGATCATCTGCAGTAGCTCAGCTGCAGGGAACACTGAATGACTAGATGCTTGAGGAAGTTGTTCCTACTGACTAGTGTAATAATATAACTGAAGCATGCCTGCAATGCATCTTTCTATTGTGTAAAGGATTGGGCCTATAAGCTGGCAGGGAAGGAAGGCAGGGATGATGGAAGGAAGGACGGGAGGAGGGGGAGGGCAGAGAAGAGTGCTTTCAAACAAAGGCAACAGTCCGAATGCCTTGCTCCAGCAACAAATTAGGTGTGTAAAGATAAGATACAAGCCAAATTAGACCAAAAAAGGCATACACCCCTACTGCAAATAAAACCTACTACATAATACTAGCCTACCGCTTGGGCATAGCTGGTTAACTTTCTCATTCAGTCTCTTGTCATTTTACTGACAATCAATAACCAATATTCATTGGAATTTGCCAACGGTTTATTTTGTTTTTTAATTAGGCCTAACTGCATGATTACCCCAGCCTGTCCTACACTGCAGATGGATCACCCTTAAGCCTAAGAGCCCCACCACTTCCTGTGAGCAGCTGGATCTATCGACGGTGGTCAGGATGCAATGGCAGCTTAGCCCAGGAAGACAGATCAAACAGACTCTCACAGAGAGGTCAAAACAATATCCGGACAGATACAGGGAGGAGGGGGTCGAAGGGGCCTATCTGTGGACACACTGATCAGCCCTACTACTGTACTGCTCTGCTTGGGGACTGTAGATAGATAATGGTTAGCCTATGTTTCCTATCTGACTATGTAAACCAACTCATACAGCAATAACATTAGGACAGTACACTACATTGTGTAGAATTTATCAGCAAAGAGTAGTTAACAACCTTTTCATCTACAGGCCACAGTGGCTACTGGAAGTCAAAACTCACTGGCCAATTTGACTAACCTAGAAGCAAAATTATTTCCCCCCCACTGAACCACCACACAGCGTTGCCTACTAAGCGGCTGGTAGAGTAGATAATCTAACCAGCCACAGCCAAATATTTGCCAGCAGTTGGATTATAGCTGGTGTAAATGTCCTACCCTGAACCATGGAACTGTTCTGACCTCATGAAAAGTCACCATTGTATCCATTTTACAGTTGTAATCTGGTTGGGGTATTTACATTCTATTCTTCTAGTCTCTCTCTCTCTCTCTCTCTCTGAACAGGACAGGCTGTGCGAAACAAGAAGAGGAAGTGAGTGGAGCAAACAAGCAGGAAGTGCGTAGTGTGTCGTGTTGTGTTCATTCTGTCTGACTGTGGGCTGTCAGTCTCTCTCCCAGTCTTCTCTCTTGCTCTCTCTGTAAGCCTCACTTTTTCATCCTCCCTCTCTTCTCTTATGAACAACATCTCCCTCACTCCTTCTCTCCTCCATCAATATATAAAACGGCTGTAAATATGTGACTCCTCTCACCCACACAACTCGGCTGCTGCCAAAAGTCAAGATTGGGCTTAGCACACTGTTGCTTAACAAATAAACAAAGCCAAGCCTATACTGTACTACCTCAACTCTACTTCATCTCACAGAACGTAATGTCTTAAGGGGGGACTAAAGGAATCTGAAGCAAGTTCATATTAAATAGAGGATCTAAATATCTGGGGATACCATTGTGGAGAAATTGGTAGGGCATCACGACATAGCATATCCACCCACGCTGCACTCAGCAGTCGCAGCAGAAGTTGTGGAGTCCCATTCATTGCAACATAGTCAGTCAATAGCCACCAAATATTGACCAAGTCACGGCAGTGTGAGTAAGAAGTGACTTTCAAACTCCATTTCAATTAAGACTGAATTTAAGAATACACTGAAACCAGCCTGTTATCAAACGATTCCTAATCATTTGATTAGGCAGTGAGATAAGGAGTTAACTGGATCCTTAAAGATGGACTTTTCAGTCTAAGCCATGTGCTGTTCTCACTTGCAGCCTAACGACATACTAGTCTCTCTAGTGGCTGAAAGTCATTGGTTGATTCCACAGCATTCTCCAGTGGGCTGATACCCATTGGTTAGTGTCACTGCCACTGCCTTCTCAACACAGACAATAGCAGTCTTTGTATGTAATGCTTGGCTACTGTGTGTGTGTGTGTGTGTGTGTGTGTTTCCTCTGCTCTGACCAGGCATTCCTTTCTCTGCAGCCCCTTGGTGTAATGAAGTGATGATGAAAATTAATTTCACAAAGAAATGGTTAAGACAGCTCAAATGGCTCCATCAGCTCATGATAATTAAACTAGGGGAAGGAAGAGATAGAAGCTTCCTCTTCTCTCTGGGTCTCTTCATGAGGCTTTCTGTCTGCCGTCATGGTAGATGACAAAGAACAGCCACACAGAGGAACTGAGCTACAAGATGAGGATGTATCACGAACACCCACCAAATAAGTTCAGTATTGGCTAGATAAGATCTACACTAAACTAGATAGAAAATTTCCTAATTTCCTCAAAACAAGTAACGGGATACTACTGTATATGACTACAGGGTCAGCAGGGTGGTGTAGTGTGTAATGAAACCAGTGCTGGAAACTGTTGCATTGAATTATTTTGCTCATTAAAAACATGAAACGGTGGTTCAAAACCGTCATCTCAAAAAAAGTTGATGCCTTCACAACTTATGGTCGCTGCATTTATTTTTATATCAAACATCCCCAACGGTTTAACGATCTCGGAGACGCCCGAGTGTCTGTTTGATATTAAAATTATTGTGATTTATTTCAAAATCTTTCCGGAACCCGAGTTTGGGTGAAACCTTGTTTCCAAGGCAACGTAACCCAACTTCGCTGCTGGCCAGCCGCCAGGCAGTGCCTTCCCTCAGCCTGACGATACGACCGGGACGCACTGACCACCACACACAACTTGGAATAAGGAAATGCAAGTTGACCCTGTCTAAATCTCTCTCTGCAATGCAATATCATATTACTCTTTCTCTCTCTCTCATATATATACTTGAAGTATACAATAACTGGATAGCCTTGTATTTCCATTCTGAAGTGAGCAGATAGAAAGTAACAGGTGTGTGTGTGTGTGTGTGTGTGTGTGTGTGTGTGTGTCTGTGTCTGTGTCTGTACCCATGCACATCAGTGCATAACCTAAAGGTGCTAGTGACTTCATGGGAAAAAATATAATTGAACTGGCAGATTCATTGCACAAAATGTATTCAGAGAAACAGTGAATTTTCAGAAGCAGAGGTCAATAGGGTGAGCTTAATCTTACCCCAACCCAATGACATCAGCCTGCAGGAGAACACACAGCAGCAACAGAAACAGTGCAAGCTCTAGACCCGTCCAAACTAACCTAGAGGTCCACTATCCTCTCCTCCATCTCTCCTCTCTCATAATTCACCATATTGGTCATATCTGGCTTAGCACAAACATCCTCAGACTTCTTTCAGTAATGTTTGACTAGCTGGGGCTTTGATGTCTAGCTTTGTTTTCTGTCCTGACTGGTGTGACTGCATTTTAGTCTGGGTCAAGTACTATATGGTTTGCCAAAACAAAAATGGCACACAAGCCTTAAGACTGCCCACAGGTTCTGGTGATTAAATGGAAACATCTAGACTACACTGAAGTGACAGGGGAGGTAGGAAAAGGCTCCACCCTGCTGTTAGGCTGTAGTTCCACTGGTAAGCTTCAACTCATTACCAATTTTCATGGTCTACAGGGATGAAGTGAATCATGTCTAATTTTACATGCACTTAAGATATTATTAATTCTTTAACTTTATTCACTATACATCAACATGAATTCATAAAGGACAGGCACATTAAAGTTCAAAGACAGTACTATGTATATAGAGGTTTGTAGAATAATCAACTATGTATGTAAGATAATTGTTTACAATTGCTACTTTATTAGCATATATAGTGGGATCCAAATTTGGGTCAAAGTGTTTAAAGCTCACAGACCCAAGCCTGCAACGTGAAGTTCAGGTCATTCCAGTCAGCCCTTGCAAATCTATGCTCTACATACTTGAACCCCTACTCAGACCCTTTCTCTGCTAGCAACTATTCCCCTCAGGCAATGGTTTTCCTTCCAAACATTTCCATATCCGCTTGGTGTCATTGTCCGACAGTAGCAACTGCAGCCAGACTTCAACTAGCCAAGAGTACACAATGTTTTGTTTAACTTCATCTGCAAGTCATCTCTATGATTCCTGCCAGTAGGAGAACAACAGCCCCAGAGACACTGGGGAAGTTCTGGAGGAACCCCTTGCTGGGATAACATTTGTTATTGGTTCAAGTCTTGTATCAAACACAATATTCCGTTATCATATATGATGGATGTGACTGTGACAACTATATGTTTGCCTGCTGCATTTCTAAACCACACTGCCCACAGAATCCAGTGAATCAAACAGAATCTATAAGTGACATGAGAGCGGAGGTAAGGAAAGGCTCCGTCCAGCAGCTAGTCTGTAACTCTAAGGGCCTGGTAATTAACACTACTACATCCTTTTGCTGATAAGAAGCCCCAATTTGTCTTGAGGTCTACTGCAGTATCCTTTGTCTTCAAAAAGGATATCCTTTCTCATTCTATTTTTATTTTTATTTTTAAACAAGGGGAACAAGAGGAATATCTCATTATTAATCACACTTCCCCAAGTCCCTCTGCACAGAATTTTTAAAAACTGCTTATACTGCTTATTTTTATTACAGACTGTAGACATGTGAGTCTGTTTTTCAGAAAGAGAGAGAGGGATGACGGAATGTAGAAGGGGAGAGACAGAGATGGAGAAGGAAGCACTGTGAGATGTTGAGAAAGAACGAGAGCTCAATAGCATTACAGAGAGACCGCTAGACAAAGAACAAATGTAAAAGTAGACGGTGGAGATATGGAGACACAAAGAAACAAGGTGACAGGCAGGCAGCTGTAGGTTGAGCGCCATTCTGACCACAGACGCTCAGATGTTCAAACCACAACACCTTTCTCCTCTTGGTTTGATCAGTCTCGGGCTAAAACCACCCTGGGGGATGGGGATGGGTGCTAAGCACACTTCAATAGTTTACTCTGTGCCTGTGTAGTCAGAATTATTCATAAGAGATTGTCATATCATGAATATGCACTTCAGCGTCATCTTAAGTTCACAAGCTGAGTAGGGAAAATTACTCAGACGGTTGAATTTAATAAAATAAACACAATGGCTGCATGATTACTGTAACTACATAACAATGGGGGTTTGGGGGGTCAAAATGGAGAAACCATACAGAGCTCTTACCAAAAGCCCATTAGGTTCGCTCATCCCATTCATATCCCATTAACCTCAACAATCATGTCCACTTCATTCATGTTAAGCTTATTCCCGTATTTTTGTATTACCAGCATCACTCCACTCACCTGGGCTGTGAGTTCTCCTCGTACATGCGTTCCTTGCCCTCCTTGAACAGGCTGATGGTCTGTTTGGTCTTCTTGGTCAGGTTCTCCATGAAGACCCGGAAGTACTCGTTGTCCCCGAGAGTCTCCATTTTGCCCTCGTACCGAGACAGAATGGTGCGTAGGTGCTGGTAGGTGTCTGGCAGCAGGTCCAGGATGTAAGGGGGGCTGTTCTTCAGGGCCAACTTCGGGTTCTGGCACAGACGCACCACCTGCAGAGAAGGAGGATGTGAGGAGGAATCAGTGGGGCAGAATTTATATCATGTGAACAAAGTCTTGTGTAATATAACTCTTTTCTGTATTAGAGCACTTATCCTTAGTGCAGAATGTTGTCAGTGCAGTGGGGCCAGATAGGAGACAGAATGGGAAGTGCCACAGCGAAGTCAAAGAGTGCGAGAAAAGGCTCTTAAAAGCACCGTCAAAGAGTCTGAAGATATTTAATATATAACGGAATACATTTGGTATCTCCACCCCTTCAAAATATGGCTTTCTGATGCCCCACAGCATTCTCTAGTATCTAAACAAATAAAAGATGAGGGTGGAATAGGACAAAGGAATACCTGCACTCATCCCTCTAATGTTCCCGTTATCTCTGGTTAGCCAATTATCTCCATTTCTTATTAATTTATTATACAGATCACATCTCTTTGTAGAAATGCACAAGAAT